>JAVXUL010000021.1:9063440-9077967 GCA_035590515.1 Trichilia minutiflora | reverse complement strand
GTTATTTTATTTAAATTATTAATTTATTATCCTAAATAGATAGGATTATTTTTAATATTTATATAGTTTAGTTAATAGCGTATCATATAAATAGTATAAAAATTAGTTGATCTTATTTAAAATAATCAAAACTATATTAAATGAGAACAAAGGTATATATTTTTTCATATATATATATTCTCTAAAATTATTATTCTACAAGATATTCTTACAATTTAATCAAATTTAAAAAAAATTATAATAATGATAATCAAAATTTTAAAATAAATTATTAATGAAAATCGGATACCTAATAAAAATTGTTATCCAGTTTGTTAAGACCTGATCCTGATCTTAATTAAATCGAATCTAAATTTTTGAACCTAATCCTGATCCGAATTAAATTGAAACCTTATTTTTCGAATACCTAATTTCGAATCCGGATTAGTACCTAAAAATTAGATTTTTTGAACAGCTCTACTAGGGGATGTCATCCCTTAAAGCATCAAAGGATCAAGATGTGGGTTTTAATTGAACTGTCCCTCTTATAAGTGCAATAGATCAATTCAATTGATGACTGTCTTCGATTCGATGGATTATGATTTTTTATGTATATAAAAATATATATATATTTTAAAATATTTGTTTATTATAATAATACTAAAATTATAAATTTTATTTGTGTAATTTAGGGTTATAATGTATTATTAATTAATAAAATTATAATATCAATGTATTTGTTAAATATAACTTATGTAGGTCATGAAATAACCAATTATGTAATATTAATTTATACAAAAATTTTATATTGAAACCCAATAAGAGTAGTCTTGTACCAAAATGCACTTTTTATAGTAAAGTTATCCATGTTACAAATTTAATTCTGAAGCCTTTCCGATGATGCTACTCTAACTGGGTCTGGGCGATTAAAAATTATGTCCGGTCGACTCTTTCTGCTTTGTTGTCTCTGACGTAGCCTCGTTTGTAGCCCTGCAGCGAGTCAGATGGTCGCTTCAACAGGTGCCGTCTGAGCTTCCCATGTGGATTCTTTCTGGATTCCTGATGCTGCAATGATTCATAATGCTTTTTCCGATAAGAAAACTTAAAATGTATGTCCGTGATATAATTAATACGAAATTAATATCAATCGATAAAAGCAATTAAAAGAATCCCAGAATCAAAGAGTCGGTCGGGGTTAGGACGGAATAGGATCAGTTCAAGATTTCCACGACATTAATAGGCTGTCGATGGATTGTATACAATAGGCAATTTGGTAAATTCTTATGAATGCTAACCGGACAATTTCTGTTCCGTCTTTGGGAACCAACAATTACAAAGCAAAGCAAAAATCAGATTACAAATCAAAGATCAGACGTCTGGGGATAAATCTTGGTCTTTGAAACACAAAACTGAAAAAGTTGGATCGGGTACAATTCCAGTAAGGAAATTGGACCCCTGATGCTGATAGCTCCATAACATGAAATGAATAAATAAATAAAAATTAATAAGAACTTAATATTAAATTAATTTATTAATAAAATACAATAAAAACAAGTAAAGGGAACACTGGATGAAGGAAGCAGCATGCATTTGCATGGACAGCTTTTTACGAACCCAACTGTTTATTGCCGAAGTGCTGATTGTTGCAGAAGAAACAGAAGCAGCTGCTTTTTTTTTTTTTTTATGTTCTTATTTTTAAATAAAAATTTTAATTTATTATTTAAAAGATTATCACATTTCTTCCTTCAGCTTTTTTTTTTTTTTTTAAAATAGAAAATATATAAAATGATCGCTTACCTCAGTCTTTTGACTGTTGGTTGACTCAACAAGATTGTACAAATAATTTTTTTAGATTTTGAAATAAATGAGTTATTCATTGGTTTTAATTATTCAAAATTATTTTTTTAATATTCTTAAAAAAGTATGTTTCATATATTATATTTTTATGTCCAAATATTTTAAATATTTAACATATAAATTAAAAAATCTCATAAATTATTTATAAAAATTATCTTGACTATTTTTTTAATTTTTGCATTTTTTTTTTAAAAAATATTTGAAATACAAAATTTAGGAATTTTTATATATGAGAGTGTTAGTGGTATCCTGAAAGGCTGAAACCCATTTTTTAAACCACCCCATTAAAAATATTAATAAATCACACTATATTTTCTAAGGAAACTCACTTTAATTTCAATAATAATTAATATTAAGAAAATTTTTATTTAATTGGGAGTGATAAGAGCTTGAAATTTAAAAGATATTAGGGATTTAGTTATATTATATTTATTATTAATACATGTTTAATGGGGGGATAAATTTATAATTTGAAAAAACTAGGGTTTTAAATTCTGTGTTTTTGTGTACAAATATTTTTAACATTTTAGGTTTAATTAAAAAGTTGGCATAAAATGTTTTAAAAAAATTTAGCCCGATTAATTTTATTTAATCCACAATATTTTTTCATTTCAACATTCTTTACAATACAAATTTTAATAAATAAGCTTAGTATATTTTTCTTGTACAATTTTATTAATATTTAAGATTGAAATTAAAAATAAAATTCAATTGTATATTTTTAAAAAATTAATTTGACTTTTTTTTTGAATTCATGTTTTTTTTTAATTTGACATCTTTAGAATATAAATTTTAATTGTTTTTCTTTATGTAATTTTTGTTCGTATGGTTCTAATAAATATATGAAATGAATGAAAAAAATAGATTCAATTAAAAGTATTAGACATTTATTTAATTAACGTATTTTCATATTTTGATATTTTTTAAAAAATAAATTTTATTACAATAAGCTTTATAGGTTATGTATTTTTTGTATATATATTTTAATAGTTAATCCAAATTAAAAATATTTCTCAAAAAATTATATACTAAAAACAATTAGCTAAATTTAAAAAAAATATATTAACTCCTTTAAAAATTGAAAATTTTCATATAAAAATATAGGAATGGGCATTTTTAAATCGATCCGATTCAGGTTGTTGAAATTCGTAGTTTAGATCGATTTGATATTTTTCAAACTGTTATTTACGATTTGGATTATGGATTGAATCAATTTCAAAACATAAAATTATAAATCAAATCATTTAATATTATCTTATAAAATTATTATTATTTATTTATTATCTCAAATTATATACGAAGTTATATATGATTTATCTTTATCTCTTTCATATAATAATAATTAATAAAAAATTATTTATAAAAAATTAAAAAAAAATTTCAAAAAATTTACTTTTAAATATTAAGAAGAGATTTTAAAATTGATAATAATCCATTATTATATTTTTAATTTTATAATATAATTTAAATCGCGAATTTAAATTGTTTTAAATTATATTTTATATTTTAAATTGGATTGATCTGTAATATTTTAATAGATTAAATTAAATTAATTTATTTTTAAATTATAATATACAAATTAATTTAAAATTTTATCTCAAATTGATTCAATCCACCCTTATAAAAATGTATTTAGAGTTATTATAAATAATGAATAACTAATTTATTTATAAAAATGTAATTAGAGTTATTCTGATTAGTGAGTAACTAATTTATTTAAAGTGTTTGAAGAAATATGTTTATAAAAGAAGAATTTTGACAACAAGTATTTTTAAAAAGATTGGTTAAAATTTTTTTATTTATTATTTATAATAAGATTTAATATAATAATTAATAATAAATTTAATATATTAAAAATAAAAATTTTAACAAGTGTGTAACGTTTTTATAAGTAAAACCTGTTAAAGGTAATATTAATTCCCTATTATTTATTACATTTTGTTAACAACCAAAGGTCAATTTTTTAAGGGTAGAAAAGTAATTATATTTATTTATTTAAAAAATAATTGTCTGATATATCTCCTATTATTTATTGATGATGTGATGGGTATTTACGGAAATGGGTGTAATTCATCGCAGTCGGCTATGTCACGTGTCTTAGCTGATTGCAGATAGCCTCTATGTTTTTTTTTTTCGGGGCAATTCCAAACTCCCCCTAAACTTTGTCTAAAATCCAATCACCACCCTCTTGAAATGATGGCAAAATTCAGGCCATCCATTATCAAAAATAAACAGCTGAGATTTTGACACAATTTCAAGAGGGTGGTGATTGGATTTTAGATAAAGTTTAGGGGAGAGTTTGAAATTACCCTTTTTTTTTTCTCTTCTAATTGTCAGTAGAGTTTCTGCTAGTGGTTATTATTATTATATGGCCATTATTGAGTATCTTCAGTTTTTTAATATGGCCATTATTGAACATTAGTTTTGTAATTGAGGACAAATTTTAATGGGCTTTTCAGGGAGGGACATCTTGAAAAAGTGAAATTGATTAGTTCTTGACAATTTTCTCTATGTAGTTGTTCCTTGTCAATAGAAAGAATAACAAAGATTTTCATTACAAGAAACAAAAAAGAACTCATTTAAATCTTGAACATAGCAAACAGAAGCGTGGATTTAGTGTCTTTTTTGTAATGTTTCATACTAATCTTTTTTGACACCAACTGACCCAACCAAAACCGACCGTTGCTGTTCCCTAATCACGATCTATAATATATGATACTGATAGTGATAGTGATTAGGGAACAAACACTCAGCGTCCACTCGCCCTTCCATCGCGTGAAGACACGCATACTCATTAAAATTTAGATTAATTATCATTTAATTAACAAATTCAATATAATCCAAACACTGGCGTCAAAGTGAATTACTATGGGTGGTTTAGCATAAATTATGCCTTGAGTTTTAAGGCTGTCCAACAATATTATAATTAACCATAAAAAGCATAAAAAAATGATCATTAACTATTTTTTTAGTGTTAAATCATTCATCCAATATTTTTTGTATTTTTTAAATATAAAAATGTTGTAATTAATTATTTTTAGTTAAGTTGTTACTGGATGAAGTTAATTTATAATATATTTTATAAAAATATTTTGTTAAAATGTGTGCTTAACACATTTATTAAAGTGTTTATATTTAAATAATAATTTTTAATATTTAATATTAATAATAATAATAATTTTTAATATATTAAAAAATATAATTTATTAAATATAAATATTTTAAAAAAGCAGTCGTTAACAAAAACGCTTTATAAAATTTTGGAAAACTCAAAAAACTAAAAACTTAAAATCCCATTATTAGAAAAGGGTTTGACCAGATTTAAAATTATAAGAATTTTAAAAATTTTGACCAACTGGGAAGCTCAACACCATTCAACCTTCCCATATACCACGCGCCATTAGCTCTCGCGCGTGTGTCGCCTTTATCAGTGTAAGAATAGCTGTCAAAAAATGAAACAACTTTGGGAACGGTAGTACGAATGACGGCCGCTGCAATCTTTAAATTAAATCAATCAAAAAAATTAAACTTCTAAAGTTGTAAACTTGTAATAATAAGAAGAACAATACTAGTCAGCCTCTAACGTCGCTTCACCGCCGTTTATACTGTCCTGGCCTTTATCATCTCTCTTCTGCTACTGTTGCTTCTTAATAAAGCTGTTGTACTTCTTCTCTCTCTTCATAACAGCTATGGTCAGCCTACCTTACGGCTCACGCTAAATGCCTGTTCTTTTTGCTCTCCTTCTCTATGTAAGAGAGAAGAAAACAAAAACTAATCTCTTCCTTCAACCATATAGCTTAGCTCACAGCGTGAGCATCCTTGCGTTTTTCCTTTTACTTGCTATCTTGTGGTTGTTACTTTCTCATCTCTTTGTGTTTGGAGTTGTTTTGAAAAATGGAAGTGTCTTCGGAAAGAGAAAAGAGAAAACTTGCGCTTTTTCTTATAATGACGATGTTTTTGCTTCTTTCTACTACAGCTTCTCCGCTAAACGATGAAGGTTTCTGGTCTTTGAAGTTTTTACATTTATTGGGTTTTTGTTGATTTCTATTTGTTTTTTTGTTAACTTCTAGTTTATTATGAATGTGGGTTTGGTGTTTCTCAACTTACCATTTTGTTAGTTAGAAGTCTTTTGGTTTCTCTTGTTCGATTGTTAGAATTTTCTTCTAAACTCTGAAGTGCTTGAAAACTGTTTCATTGTGGGTATCTTTTCATTTAAACTACATTAATAGAGTGAACTTTTCGATTTAAGGATGTGTAGTGCAGAAAAGACTGTGAGTAATTGTTTCTAAAATTCTGCAGTGGAAAATATAATGGCGTCCCTTTTTTTCTTCTTCATGATTTTAATTGAATTATCGACACAAAATAAAAAATCAAACGTTTCTATGGTTCTACTCTTATAACTACCTT
Source organism: Trichilia minutiflora (assembly GCA_035590515.1). Classification (NCBI taxonomy): domain Eukaryota; kingdom Viridiplantae; phylum Streptophyta; class Magnoliopsida; order Sapindales; family Meliaceae; genus Trichilia; species Trichilia minutiflora. The sequence continues at coordinate 9,071,724 of JAVXUL010000021.1, read as the reverse complement.
CTTTTTCTTCTACTACTGCTTTTATACTTTTCACCTAATGTGATCCAGCTTATTAATTTAATTGGAAACAACCTTCTCTTTATGTTGCAAAAAATAGTTTTTTCATTTCTCATAATGAGAGAACTTCTCGAGAGTATTATCTAACAACACTCCAACTGATGGGTTACAGGGAAAGCTTTAATGTCGATTAAGACGTCATTTAAAAATGTGGAGAATGTGTTGGTGGACTGGGACGATGTGCACAACAGTAATTTATGTTCTTGGCGTGGTGTCTTCTGTGACAACATCAGCCTTTCTGTTGTTTCTTTGTATGTTATATTCCTCCCAAATGTTCTTTACCTGGTTTCAGCATACTATCATTTTTTTTTTCAAACACTTGTGTGCAACTGCAATGCAGTAACAACGTGCGTATCTTTTATTTAATTTTTTTTTATTATTGTTACTGGTAGGAATCTTTCAAACTTGAATCTGGGTGGAGAAATTTCACCAGCCATTGGAGATTTAAGAAATCTGCAGTCCATGTACGTCCTTGGGGTTTTTCTTTCAGAAATAAATAACCCAAAAGCTTTAATTACATTAACTAAATGTTATGACGTGGTGTCTAATGTTCTCTCTTCTCTGTTATAATGTGGCAGAGATTTTCAGGGGAACAAATTATCGGGTCAGATACCAGATGAGATTGGGAACTGTGCTTTCCTTGTGCATCTGTAAAATTCCTTATCCTTATTCTCTTTTCAACTGTGCTTTCCTTGTGCATATGTAAAATTTCTGATCCTTATTCTCCTTTCAACTGTGCTTTCCTTGTGCATCTGTAAAATTTCTAATCGTTATTCTCCTTTCATCTCCTTATTCTAAATATGTGCTTATTAGTGGTGGTGTTTGATTTACTGTTCGTGTGGGTTTGTAGTTGATATCGGGCTGATGTTTGCATAATGTAGGGATTTGTCTGAAAATAGTCTATGTGGAGATATACCCTTTTCAATATCGAAGCTCAAGCAGCTTGAATCATTGTAAGTTTTGATTGCTTGGGATCTTATGGTTCCTTGTTCGAGTATTAAGGCATATTTTTGTGTTCTATGGACGCCTCATTACAGGATTTTGAAGAATAATCAGCTTACTGGTCCTATTCCTTCCACTTTAACCCAGCTTCCTAATCTCAAGACTCTGTGAGTTATGCTTTGCTTGTGCAATCATTGTGTTAGGATGATTTGTGATGATGCTTCAGCTAATGTTACATTTGTCATGTTGTTCATATCTGATGTGGCTGTAATTATTCCTTAGTTACACTCGCCCTAATTAACTTGTGCAATTTCAGTGATCTAGCTCGCAACCAGTTCATTGGGGAGATACCAAGGCTAATTTACTGGAATGAAGTATTGCAATACCTGTAAGTTGTAAGGACTAAAATTTAGTCAAATTAAGATTTAACCATTGTATTCAGAGTTTGTATTATTTATTTTAGTGATATTAAATCCTTGGTGAATAAGTGAAAAATTATTTGTTTCCTTTGCATCATTTTGCATTCTATGGAGGATGTTTACAAATATACGTCGGGTGATATTTGCAAAGCATGTTGAATGTGTAGGATCTCAATTATGTTGTTGGTTTTGTGTTTGTAGTGGGCTAAGGGGCAATTCGTTAACTGGAACTCTGTCCCCTGACATGTGTCAGTTGACTGGCTTGTGGTATTTGTGAGTATTCAGCATTTTGCTAATAAATCTGATTTTGGTTGCATCTACTGTCGTTTTGATAATTTTCGGATCTCTGATTCGTTTTTACTTGTTTCAGTGATGTTAGAGGAAATAATCTAAATGGAACAATCCCGGAGAGTATTGGTAACTGTACAAGCTTTGAAATATTGTATGTCACTAGTACAGATCAGATCACATTCAAATTTTTATATACTATCTTTTTCTGTTGGTGAATCAAATTTTTGAACATTTTATAATTTCAGGGATATATCCTATAATCAGATCACTGGGGAGATACCATACAATATTGGCTTCCTACAAGTGGCAACTTTGTAAGTGTTTCTCATTTCTATTTTGATTCAGCCCTTGTTTCTAAAAAATATTTAGGCTGAATATTTCAATCCTTTTGCATAATATAAATGATGATAATTACCTATTGTTTGGATAGATCGCTTCAAGGGAATAAGCTAACAGGTAAAATTCCAGAAGTTCTTGGCTTGATGCAGGCATTAGCTGTGTTGTGAGTATATATTTTCTTACTTTATCTACAAATCTATATTTGCTTTTAGCTATTGTTGAATGATTTTATTTTGCTTTCTGCATTTTCTCCAGGGATTTGAGTGAGAATGAGCTTGTTGGACCAATACCGCCCATCCTTGGCCATTTGACATACACAGGAAAACTGTCAGTTTGATTGATTTAAAATTTATATTCTTATTCCTTACTGTTCCGCATCTTAATATACTGTTTACTGTACCAGATATCTCCATGGCAACAAGCTAACTGGACGAATTCCACCTGAGCTTAGCAATATGTCAAAGCTTAACTACTTGTGAGCTCTCTCTTATCACATAAAATGTGATATGCTTTTTAATGGTCATGTTCTTGATAAGACGATTATTTTGTAGGCAATTGCATAACAACCAACTTGTTGGGACAATTCCTGCTGAGCTAGGGAAGCTAGAGCAGTTGTTTGAATTGTGAGTCTTCACCCTTTGCTCTGTGATATATCCTTTCTCATTTTGTGGTTACTCATCAGCTGTCCTTTATGATTCAGGAATTTTGCGGACAATAATTTAGATGGACCCGTTCCACATAGTATCAGTTCCTGCACAGCATTGAATCAGTTGTAGGATATCAAATTTGTGAATATCAATCATTCCCTTAAGCTTTTTTTATAGTCTAGTATCTCTCTTCATGTTGTTTGGTTGTGATTCTTGATTTTATTTTACAGCAATGTACATGGTAATCGCTTAAGTGGGTCTATCCCATCTAGTTTCCAGAATCTGGAGAGTTTGACTTACTTGTACGTTCTGATTATTAAATTTACAGAAGTCTTTTTGGTCAAGAGTGATATATCTATGTTAATATTGTTCAATTAAATATGTTGTATGTTCAGAAACCTTTCAAAGAACAACTTCAAAGGCGTGATACCCTCTGAGCTTGGACAAATTATTAATCTTGATACACTGTAAGCTCCTTGCTACAAGTCTTATTTTTTTCGATAGTAGAAGCTAATGTGCGTTCTTGATATCAGGGATCTCTCTGGCAATAATTTTTCAGGACCTATTCCTGCTTCAATTGGTGATCTGGAGCACCTGCTCATTTTGTAATTCTCCTTCTGATGCACAGTTCAATTTGGATTCATTCTGTTTATTTTCTTTAGTGCAGTAGTTTATTTATGGCTTACCCATGCCCAGGAATTTGCGTGGGAATCATCTCCATGGGCCATTGCCTGCAGAATTTGGGAACCTTAGAAGCATACAAACTATGTGAGTTAACTATTTTAGTTTGATAAATCTTTGTTTGTATGGGAATGGAATACTCTCCTTTTTGTAACTTTTCTTCTGTTCTCTATTTTATTGTAGTGATATGTCGTTCAACAAACTTTCTGGTAACATTCCTGTGGAACTGGGTCAGCTGCAAAATGTCATTTCTTTGTAAGTTACAGTCTTGTATCCGCATTGTTGATATCCTTGAGGTTTATGACAACCTGATATCATTTCTGGTTGGATTATTACAGAATATTAAACAATAACAACTTGCATGGAGGGATTCCAGATCAGCTTACCAATTGTTTCAGTTTATCTAATTTGTGAGATATTTCCTGACCTTTTTAATTATCGTTCTTGTATATGAAGTCAAGCTAATAACTAATTTCTATACATTTCAGAAATGTTTCTTATAACAACTTATCAGGGATTATACCTGCAAACAGAAATTTCTCTCGATTTTCTCTAAATAGTTATGCCAAAACACAAGTTAATAATTGTTGTAATTTTCATTTGTAGTGACCATTCATATTTGCACCAGTTTTGTTGGAAATCCGCTACTGTGTGGCAATGGGGTGGGATCAATTTGCGGTCCATCAGTGCCAAAGTCTAGAGGTATCAATTAGATCTTTCAGCAATCTTTCGTTAACTTGTAGATCCTTGGTTTCTCTATCTATTTGTTGGTGGGATAAAGCTTAGAATTTCTTGCTTAGTTAATGAAGTGTCCTGCTGTCCAGCTACGTTCTCCCATTCTGCTGTTGTTTGTATGACATTGGGCTTCATCATGTTGTTGGCAATGGTTGCAATTGTTGTGTACAAATCCAATCAACAGAAACAGCAGTTGATTAATGGATTCAAAAAATCTATGCTAGGTATTGTCTTTGCATTTGTATTTACTTTTAATATTTGTATCTTTGTGGCCTCAAGATGGATTTCAATTCTAACCAGGACCGCCTAAGTTTGTGATTCTCCACATGGATATGGCTATTCACACCTTTGATGATATAATGAGAAGCACTGAGAATTTGAGTGAGAAGTATATCATTGGGTATGGTGCATCTAGCACAGTTTACAAATGTTTGCTGAAAAATTCCCGACCAATTGCAATTAAGCGACTTTGCAATCAGTATCCTCACAATTTACGAGAGTTTGAGACTGAACTCGAAACCATTGGCAGTATCAGACATAGAAATATTGTGAGCTTGCATGGTTATGCATTGTCTCCGTTTGGAAATCTTTTGTTCTATGACCATATGGAGAATGGTTCACTGTGGGATCTACTTCACGGTTAGTTATCATTCCTTTACTATTTCTTTATTCCTCCTGAAGGTTATTTGATGATTTGTTCATGACATGGGTAAGTGATAATTTTTTTATATTGTTCATTCCTACCTGAATTTCATTCGACAAAATATTTATTGGGAAATCTTGATCTTACAGTTATATGTTTTTTGTTTCTAAAGATAGTTAATGTTTGTATGCCAGGACCATCAAAGAAAGTACAACTTGATTGGGAAACTCGCCTGAAAATAGCGATTGGAGCTGCACAAGGGCTTGCTTATCTTCATCATGATTGCAACCCACGGATCATTCACAGGGATGTGAAGTCATCAAATATCCTGTTGAATGAGAATTTTGAGGCTCATCTCTCTGACTTTGGGATTGCAAAATGCATAGCAACTGAAATGCCTCATGCTTCAACTTTTGTTTTGGGAACAATTGGCTACATTGACCCAGAGTATGCCCACACCTCTCGTATAAATGAAAAAGCAGATGTTTACAGCTTTGGTATTGTACTCCTTGAAATTCTGACGGGAATGAAAGCTGTGGATAATGAGTCTAACTTGCATCAGCTGGTATGCATCTCCTGCTATTTGTTTCTTTTCTTTCATTTAATGAATGCTTTGAAAATTGAAACCCTAATTATCTTGAAGGCCGTTGCGTTGAAACTTAAACCATTGGCCAGTTAAGATGACTTAAGTGATGAACTTTTGGCATGATCTGTATAGATAAAATTAGATCATGAGGGGTTGATGCTATTGATGGAGAAATCCCTAGGATTGGTATCATGCCAGACTGACACCAAATTTAATCATTCCTTGGAGAAAAGTTTATGAAGCAGTATATGAGGCATTATTAAGTATTTGACCGCATGTTTTGGATGTGTTTTATGATTCAGATACTGTCCAAGGCTGATGATGATACAGTTATGGAGGCTGTTGACCGAGAGGTTTCAGTCACATGCATGGATTTAAACAACGTTAGAAAAACTTTCCAACTTGCTTTATTGTGCACAAAGCGGCATCCTTCTGAGAGGCCAACAATGCAAGAGGTTGCAAGGGTTCTGGTCTCCCTTCTTCCGGTATCACCTGCAAAGCTTTCCTTGTCTGCTTCAAAGCCAATAGATTATGCGAAATTTGTGATAAACAAGGGACAGCAGCCGCGACAAGTTTTACCTCAGCATGTTGAGAAAGAGAGCAATTCATCTGATGCTCAGTGGTTTGTTCGTTTTGGAGAAGTTATATCCAAGAATACCTGTTAAGTGTTAACATGTAGCTTCTTTTATTTTGTATTTGGGGCCAGGAAGTAAAATGGGAACGCAGGAAGGGACATAATGAATCCCGAATTTTGGTTTCTGGGTTCTCCGATGTTTTCCTAGAAGATGATGTATATGTTTCTAACTATCAGTGGTTTTTGTACATTGTCAACTGACTAGCTTAGGAAATTATATTCACAATAATGAAACTTCTTGGGAGGACTGCTTTTTAAGTCGACCCTTCGTAATACTAGTGAATAATTATTGTTTATTCCTGCGTCCGGCTCTAATCTCTACAATTGAATTGTGTTGATATATTTTGACTAGGCATCTAATGTTATTAAGTACCACTACGACGATCTATAATGAATTTGGTCCAAGGAGTTTTGCAGTAATCTTTATTTATTTTTTCTGAATTGTCTTAAAACAAAATCTGGGTATTAGTTGATTTAATAATAGATTGTTTTTGCAAGTAGTATATAATTATGTAAGGTGGGAATGGTAATGATCTACGGGGCTTTCATTTCTTTATATTAAACATATTATTGATGTAAGAAAATGTCCGACGATTTTTCTATACCAAGTATTGAGTGATTCGCGGTGGTCGATTGATTTTATGTGTGTTTGTGGCTGGACTTGGATCTCTTCCAAGCTACCTACGTACCTCTTTTTTCTCTCTTTTCTCGTTTCTTCCTTTCTGGTTCTTCTGGTTCTCTCTCCTCTTCTTTTTCTGTAGTAGGGAGATGAAGTCACACGTAGTTCTTGTTTATGAGAGAGGATGGTGATATTAAAGAGGAGATGGTGAGCTGACAGGTTAGAGTGACAGGATGATAGCCCTAAGGAAGCATAAGGTGGCTGTATTAAATGCGTAGGGCCCCACCGTGATGATGCCCCTGTCACGTTACCCGAGACCCCAAGGCCCCAAGGATCCGCCGACTCCCCGAGACGAGGTCTAGAAGATCCGCCAGTTGAACAACTGCTGCCCATGTGTTAAATTAACCAAGAATGACCCGATGACCCGAAGGAATCTACCCGATTAATGGCTTCAGGCTCACTGTCCGAGACAATCTTGTCGGTTTCTGTATAGTGCTGATAGTTCTCTGAACGACGTCGTGTCAAAGGGTCCATTCGAAAAACAGCACCTCTGTATGATAAGCCTGGATAAGGACTTGGAGATGGACTTGGGCTCATGGGCTGAGCCACACTAAAATCCCCCAACACTAAACCCCCCAGTTTTTAGTAAAAATATAATTTTACTAAAAATTACAGTTTGTATCAGCCTCTCATAAGAACAGATGCTCTGTACATAATCTTGATACCATTGAACGGGCAAACTCAGAATCATCGAGCGCGTAAGCTCGATATCATGAAGTAAGAAAGCCCAGGATCATCGAGCTCGTAAACTCGGCATTGAGCTGAGAGAGCACGAAAACATAGAGTGGATAAAATCAGAATCATCGAGCTCGTAGACTTGGACTCGAGCGAATAAGCTCGAAAACATGGAGCAGAAAAGCTCTGAATCATCGAGCGTGTAAACTCGACTTCGGGTAAACAAACCCGGTAACATAAGCAAGAGAGCAGAGAACCATCGAGCGTATAAGCTTGGCATCGAGCTAATAAAACTCGGAATCATGAAGCAGAAGAGCTCTGAATCATCGAGCGCGTAAGTTTGACATCGGGAAAACAAATCCGGTAACATAAGCAAGAGAGCAGAGAACCATCGAGCGTGTAAACTCGGTATCGAGCTAATAAAGCTCGGAATCATGAAACAGAAGAGCTCTGAATCATCGAGTACGTAAGCTCGACATCGAGCTAATAAGTCCGGAAACATCGAGCGAAGCGCTCGACATCGAGCTAAAGAGCTCAAAATTATTGAGCGAAATGCTCGATATTGAGCTAATAGAGCTCAGAATCATTAAGCAAAATACTCGACATCGAGCTAAAGAGCTTGAAATCATCGAGCGAAACGTTCGGTATCGAGCTAAAGAGCCCGGAATCATCTAGCAAAACACTCGGCATCGAACTAAAGAGCCCGAAATCATCGAGCGAAACGCTCGGCATCGAGCTAATAGAGCTGGAAATCATCGAGCGAAATGCTCGGTATCAAGCTAAAGAGCTCAGAATCATCGAGTGAAACGCTCGGCATCGAGCTAAAGAGCTCGAAATTCGTACATCGAGCAAAGGTCCGTATAGCCTCGGAACAATATGGTTCCATAATAAATATCTTTAGCTCGGAAACAATATGGTCTCTGCCCACAAGTCGTTTTAATGAGAAGTCTATGAAG
>JAVXUL010000021.1:9052167-9063340 GCA_035590515.1 Trichilia minutiflora | reverse complement strand
AGCCCTAAGGTATTGTCACTTAATTCCTCTTGGTTTTCATGCTTTATAGTCTAGGGTTTTGATGAGAAAAACTTACATTCAAGCATGCAATAGGCCATAGAACCTTTAGGAGAAACCCATTATTTGTTTCTCTCTATCTCTATAAAGATGAATATTCAAAACATATAGGTTATATCTCCTAAATCCTAAACAAAGAATGCATTAGACAACTACAGTTTCATCTTAGTGAATATGCCCATATCATGTCTTATTCATATTGTGTCACACACATATAATACAAGATATATCATGGCATCATTAACTTTTCTCTTGTAGACGTATGGTTCATCCGTATTCTTAATGACGTTAAACAATTTAACGACATCATCAAATTGTATATTCCATTTTCTGGAAGGTTGCTATACATATTATGACTATTTTTTGAAAGATTCCCTATAGACTATTTCAAATATATAGTTTCCTCAATAACAACATTGAGAAAAGATGTCCATACATTCATATACCATATCATTTAGTTATAAGACGTACAATAGCAAGTGATATCTAAATGGACATTAGTATAGAATGTGGTGAAAAAGTTTTCTCGTAATCAACTACTTGACTTTGAGTGTATTCTATTGTAATCAGTTTAGATTTAAAGTCTACACTTTTCATCTTTATCAATCTTACATTTGTAAACACATTTACAACAACCAGGAATAATTCCTTTTGATGAATCAATAATTGACCATTTGTGATTAACAAACATGAGTCCATTTTTGATTTATAGCCTCAAGCCATATTCCAGAATTGATATCCAATATCATGTCTTCATAGGTTCTGAGATCCTCCCACTATATACCTTATTCTGTCTTAAATTATTCAAAATCATTATTAAATAGAACAACAGTATCTTGCTAAATGGGATATTTTAGAAGATTTATGATGAAGTATGTCTACAGAGAACAAATTAGATTGAATAGGTTTATCATTATGAACTAATTCATCTATATGAACAAGCTCATCCATCTAAGGTTAGTATTCATCAAACTCTTTAAACCTTTCTAAAAGCTTGATTTTCTACTCACACCACCTTCCTTTAAGAACTAATTCTCAAGGATTTGTGAGTGTTTACTAATCGATATATTTCAATTAACATAAAAGTAGAAATAATATCCCAAGCTACTTTTAGGATATTTTGTAAACTAACCATTCTCAGATCTTACATCCAGCTTATCTATGTTAAATATCTTAAAATAAGCTAGATTGTCTTAAGGCTTCATGTAAATGAAGTCAATTTGTTTTTTAATACAATATCTCATATGGTGTTTTGGGAGCATATATGGATAAATCCCTGTTCATAAATAAATTGTGGTATAGTGATTATATCATAAAAGATATGTTAAAAATTAGTGAAGCTTATCATTGATCGTACTATATCTAATAAAGTACGATACCTCCTTATCAATATACCATATTGATATGTTATGGAAGAATTCAGCTGAGAGACAATACCAATGATCTTAAGATAATCTAGAAATTTAGTACTTAAGTATTTCTTATTATGATCGAATCATAGCATGAAAATACTTTTTCCTACTTAGTTCTCTACTTCTGCTTTAAATCTTTGAACATTTCAAAAGATTCAAGTTATTCTTCATTAAGTACAAGTAACCATACCGAAATTAATTATCAATACATGTTAGTAAGTATGAGAAACTTCGTGAAACCATTTCTATAAATATATTACACACAATTGTGTATACTAATTCATAAACTTCAATGACTCTTTTTGTAACATCCTGGTCCGATAAGGGCAGGAAGTGGTGCCGGAGCGAGAGAGCCTGAGTAAGGAGCGGTTTCTGGCAGGCTTCTAGGATGACAGAGATAAACTGAATCCCACATCGAAATGGGAGAGAAAGTTACTGGGCTATAGATGTAGAGTTGGAACCAAGTTTTCAACAAGGCCTTTTGGGATGGGTGGTGGTTTAAGCAATACCAAGATGATTGACCCCTTGAGAAGTTCTCAGGATAACCCATTACCAAGACTAAAGCTGTGAGGCCCCAAGGGTTGGGCCAAAACGGACAATATTTTTGACAGACTTGGACTATGTATTACAATTGGTATCAGAGCCAACTCTCCTCCAGTACGATGGTGGTGGTTTGGGGATAAACCAAACGAAAGCTGGTGGGCCTGTAACATCTTGGTCTGATGAGGGCGGGAAGTGGCGTTGGGGCGAGGGAGCCTGAGTAAGAAACGGCTTCTGGTAGGCTTCTAAGATGGTAGGGATGAATCGAATCCCACATCGGAATAGGAGAGAAAGTTACTGGGCTATATATGTAGAGTTGGAACCAAGTTGTCAATAAGGCCTTTTGGGATAGGTGGTGGTTTAACTCCAAGAACTACATAGTTAAGCATGTTTGGACGAGAGCAGTACCAAGATGGGTGACCTCTTGGGAAGTTTTCAAGATAACCCATTACCAAGAACAAAACCATAAGGCCCTAAGGGTTGGGCCAAAGTAGACAATATTGTTGACAGACTTGGACCAGGTGTTACACTTTTTCTTGTCCTACATAGGAGAGTTTGTCTATCTTCATCGAAGACAAGATTCACAAGTTAGGTAAGGTTCGAACCTAATGGGCTTATGAGTCCATCTTCACCCATCTTCTTAATCCTTCTTCTTCAATAGTACCTTAAGAATTGAAGCCATATCAGTTTTGAATTAATCTTATTTCTAGATTTTTTTATTACCAATGGTACTTGTCACATCAATCTTATTGCTTCAAGAATATATAAACAATTTATATACAAGCAAGTGCCAATCAATTTATTTCATAAATAAATATAACTTTTATATCTATCACAGTATAAAAGTGTAATTGGATTTACACATTTAATTGACAGACAGATAAAAAGGTTTTATTAGCAGTATCAAAATATTTATTTTGTCTAGTGCAAAATTGTTGCTCGTATGCAAAACTGGTTTGCTAATTCTTGAACATTCAGAGACAACTATTGTTTTTTAGGCAATATTCATTACTACACCTCTTTAGGGTAACCATTTACTATAAAGGTCATGTAATGACATACCAATATATAATGAGGTAGCTGAATCTATTATCCAAGCTACAATGATATGATAGGAAAATGTACCTTACGTTTTCTTTGCACTCAGACTTATAAAGTAAAGAAGACAATTCCTCTTCCAATGTATAAGCTTCTTATAAAACTGACACTCATCTTTAGTTATGCTCCTAGCAACTAGCTTGTCTACGGAGCTTTTCCACTAAGAGAGAGATTTTGGAGACATCTTGCATGTCTTGATATTGAGCCTATTAGACATTACTTATAAAGGCCCACATTCACAACCTTACTATAAGATTGTATGTCTTCCATTGCTGGAAGGTAACTCTCTTTCCATATGAAGAATCTTTCAGAAAAGGTAATTGGTATTCTTCCATAAAGAATGTAACCTAAATTTTAGAATCCAGAACAATTCTGATTCCGATTACCATTATGAGTGCCAATATTTTCTAAAGAGGGTTAAACTAGTTTTCATATCACCGGATCAAGTATCCTATTTTGCAAGTAGTAAGATAGCGTTATGAATTTATGTAAATATAAAACTATGTAGTTTTGGACTTTAAACTGCATAAGGCTACTACTTTAATTAAATCCTATACTCCCTTGGATAGGCACAACTAGAATCAAATTCTAGTCTTTATGGGTGATTAAGTTCTTACGAACTTACCAAACCTCACCTGACAGTTATTGGTCCAATAAGCCCAACAAGTTAGAAACTCTTTTCTATTTGCAACTCTTTACAGGATATGATCAAGTAACCTCACCTGATAGTTATTGGTGCTTCAATCTAGTTAGGTCAGACCCAATGCCTTTTCTTAACTAGGGTAGCAATCAGACTCCTCACCTGACAGATATTGGAAGCCCAATGCATCCTACCAAGAAACAAGTCAACTAGACTACGACACACTGTAAGGGCCCTCACCTGACAGTTATTGGGTTATCCCATGCAATAATATTAATAACCTCATGACCGCATTGGAAGGTTAAGCTTAATAACAAAATTCATTTGAAACAATTGTCTCATTTTAGAAAAGAAAGGCTTTCAGCTCCATTCTCAGTGTATATCCAAGTTCCTGTAATAAGAATCAATGAAAATTATCCAACTTAAAATAACACGCAAGGAAAAATGGAAAAAACAAATAATCATAGGATGGATCTTGGAGAATATATAAAAAATGTCTTAATCTATAATTTGCTTCTAGAAGATAGGTGTAAGAATTTTGGGACAAAGGATCAGTTGGCATAGCACATCAATTTACTCGATGATACCTGTTAATGTTGAAAAGTGATCCATCTTCAGTGATCTTCCTATCGCTCATGCACTCCCACACTGATACTGGTTCCAACCAAACTTGTGAGATTTTTCTTTGACCATCTTCATCCACAAAATTAGATATTATGAGACTATGATTACTACAGAAGAAGTAGTAAAGATAAATTAATACCCAAACCATCATATTAGTATTCTCTCGCATACATGTCTTTTGCAGGTAATTAACAAGGAATTTTTGGAAAATTCTATCAATCAATCGAAGGAGCTTACAAGAATACCTCATTTTTGAGAAGGTAGTATCCCGGTGCATTCTCTTTTGAGTCCTTTAATTCAATCAGTAGAAGCACTTATATATCAATTACAACAAAAACACAAACATTAACATTAAAAGCTCCTGAACTAGAGTATGTTATACACTTACCTTAGTGACCAAAGGCATTTTTGACTGAGATTTCAACTTCGTTTGGACTTCAGGTGCCAACGAGAGCTGAATACCATGTCAAGAAGAGAGTCATGAAAAAGAAATCCTCATAATGAATACAAAATCAAGAAATTGTAGTAATTCTGTAATCCAATTCAGGACTCATCAATAACAAGTATAGGAGAAGTAAATCCTTTCTTACCTTACCAAATAGTTCAACAGGTGGCTCATTCAAAAATCTCCCATCTGTTGGAAAATTGTAATCCTGACAAGAAATGTGAGCATGGTTTAACAGAGAAAAGGTTCCTGTATGGTAACTAATAACACAAAAAAACCGACAATGAAGGTACCATTGAAACAGTGATTTCCTGTTTGATATTCTTGAAAACACCAAGTTCTTCTTTGTTACAGCAGACCTGTGTTGGGCAATAATATGATTGCACAAATGAGTCACCACAGAAACAATCCCAGTAATAAGCCCCAAACATAAAATTCACATCACCTTCTTGCTTTTGGAGTTAGCTTTCATTTTTTGAGCGACTTCAAAGTTCTCCTCCTTTTGGGCATCAACAGAGTTTAGTCTGTGCAACAAGAATAACAATGTTATAAAGCAATCATAATCAAAAGAATGATTATTCTCTAAACACCAAAAGATTTCAAAGATTATAAGAAAGACGTGAAAAAGAGTATTTAAAATGCTGAAAGATGAGATTCCCACTTGCATTTACTAAAAAGATAATGATAAAATGAAATGTACTATCTAATGTGGAGAAGTTAACAGTTAATTGTGCATTTGCTTATTACAAGATAAAAGGAAATTTTAATTCCTAGACACAATCCAGAATCACAAGTAAGATTGCATCTAGAACAATGAGAGTATTATTATGTGCAAAGGAATCTTTGTATGTTTAACTTCAAAATTAGCATATAACCGGCACCATTACCTTCTGGAGTCTTTACCTTCATTTTGCAAGAGAGAATTATAATTATGCACTTTTGCTGCCTGTAATGAGGAGATAATTAGCTTTGACTATTGAAGGCAAATTGTGTTTTCCCATACTATAGGGAGTAGCAACAGTTTATAAGAAAGAAATTGCAAGATTTATTACTAAAACCAAGCATAAGATTCAAAGGTTTATGAAGAATAGAGTATCAATTATGAGATTTGTAAAGTACCTTCCAACGTCCTACATTATTAGATGCATGTTGTCTGGCCCTCTGAGATGTTCTCAGTTGAAACACCTATAGAGTAGTGAAGAAAGTTTGTGTTATACCACAAGATAGGCAGCCAACTTATTCAAATACAACTTCTTCCAAGAAAATGCTTATATCACAAAAGGAATAAGCAAGTGAACACAATTTTAGAAATTACTTGAAAGTCAGGTGGCTGTAATGAGGTCTTTTTGTGGGGTGGCTGTGAAGAAGCATCAAGAATCTGTCAAGCCCAAAAATGTTATAGCAAAGATCAAATAATGTACCTCAAATATAAAGGTGATTTCTCTTAAAGTCGATTGTTCCGATAAAATTCAATAAAAAATGAGACCTTATTAATTGAAAGCACTTACCTTTCTGCTCAATGGGAGTGCTCGAAAGGTAGATACATATGAATTTGCATGTTCACCTGACTTTGCATTAACCTTAGCCCTAAAATTCAGAAAACACAACATAAATAACAGCTCATGAGGCGGTTGGTTACCTCACAATGTGTTACAACGTCAGTAAAAAATGTAGGAAGTAAATATTACCTGTGTCTTTGTGCCCTATATGCTGTTTCCAGATTAGGTTCTTTTGGAACAGTAACTTTAGATCCAGCACGCACTGAATTTACATCAACCTGCCAAATTAACTCAAAGTAGGTCAAAAAAAACCCACAGGATTGAAAAGTTACTACTTACTAACATGATTATGATATGCTCAACGAAACTATCTGACATCTATGATGGTTTTATGGATGAAAAATAAAGGAAGTAGCAAACGTATGTAAATAAAGAACTACTTTTTTCATTAATATATAAAAATTCATACAAGATCATTAGCTCTGAAACTGACAATACGAATGGTTTCTAGGGCATACACTAACAATCTATTCCCAAGCAATATAGATTACCTTTACAGGAACCTTGTGGAGAAAAAGAGATTGATGCTTCAGTTGAGAAACCTGCTTTTCAAATACATGAACAAATTTCTAAGAGCTTTTGTTAGACTTGAAGCAAAAACCAAATAAATTTGTCTGTTTTGTGGCAAAATACAGCATATATGTGAGAACTTGCATAAACCTACAGCTTTAAGAAAGAGAGTCTACAAGGTACAAGGAAAGTGAACAAAGCAGGAACCTCCAGACAGGTTGGGATGAGCACAACACCACATTACAACTAAACAATCATGATAATGCCAAACCAAAACAATAGGCAAAAGCCTTCTCAAGTTACAAAATGCACATCATTCATTAAAAACATCATAGAGTATTTTTGAAGTCCCAACTCTTAAAATCTTAAGAGGCCTAATGCTTTCCTTTTCAGTCTTCCATGAAAAGTTTTTAAGAAACCTCAACACCCATTTGAACCAACTTATAACAATTGCAGGCCTAAATCATAGTTTCACTCAAAGTGACGTGTCTCCACATTAACAATCAGTATAAGAGAAAGCTTATTCACCATTTTTATGTCCAGACTAATTAATTCAAGACATGTACAAGCAACATAAAAGTGCTGATGTATTGAAGACCAAAATTAATGCACCTTGCGTA
The DNA here is from genome assembly GCA_035590515.1 of Trichilia minutiflora. Classification (NCBI taxonomy): domain Eukaryota; kingdom Viridiplantae; phylum Streptophyta; class Magnoliopsida; order Sapindales; family Meliaceae; genus Trichilia; species Trichilia minutiflora. The sequence goes on along the minus strand of JAVXUL010000021.1, from coordinate 9,055,835 downwards.
AGTAACCAGCCTCTAGCTTCTGTCTTTTATTAGCATGATTTTCAGTTGTGGACGAACTCTTGTATGATTTGCTTATCACCTTTTGAGATCTAGAAAGTTAAGAATAACAAAAGAAATAAGGAAAGAATGCAATAAATATAAAGAGATCAAGGTACTGAGAGACTTCCAAACAATTAATGCCTTACAATCCTGTACTAGTCAACATTTTTTTCTTGATCTTCATTTGAAAACTGCAAGTGTCAATAATCAAAAGTTACCAACCTCAGCAAACGGCTAAAATGAACTTCTTCAAGTTGATTGTGCTTGGCCAAAAAACTTGCAGTCGGTTTCATCAAAGTTGAACTCCTTGATAGAGATGACTTGACCAGAGACTTGGTTTTGGATTTTGGAAAATTTTGATCCATGCCATTACATAATTCTGGCCCTGGAGGACAAAATACACAAAGAAAACAAATATGAAGAAATATTATGAGATCTACAGCAATGGCTATTGATTAAATTAGGAAAGATTATGTTACTCGTTCTCACTAACCCAAATTGAAAATATACATATATAGGTATATATAAGACTGTTTAAATAAGTTGATGAAAGAAAGGCAATAAGCATGGTAGGATAAACCTTAGTCAGTTCCATCAGTTACATGCTGGAGCATAAGAAAAAATATTTATGAAATAATATTTAACCTATACAAAATGAGGAAAATGAAAGTAACAGGAACGAATGCTTGCGACTCAACTTCAACTTTACCCAAATTGCCATCTGCTAAGTTGTCAACATCTCCTCCATCATACCTCTCCTAGCAGGATTCTAGGAGGAAGTTTTATATAAGTCCTGCCTTTAAAATTGGCCATTATCAAGAGCTGAACCCAAGCATTTGTGCTTTTAGTCCAAGACTTTTACCATCAGATCCCCTAAAATCTAACAGCAAAATATTTGTATGCAATACTGCAATTCCTCCATTAAAAAAATTTGCTTCTGTCGAATACAGTCATGAACAAGTGATATGCATATTCACCTCCCATTCTTTTCACTATGTACGAACAGAAGCACTTTTCCTCAAAGATAAAATCAATAGTGGTTATGCCACCGTAATTTCCCATTCCCTATTATTCTCCCCTCAGACTTATTTAGGAAATCCCCTGTCTATGCACCCAGTCCTCTCAATTTGCCTCTGATATCAAAATTGCACAATCAGGTCCAGTATATTATAAAAGATTAGACACTGTTGTGTCCGCTTCTTCTGCCACTGTACTTCATGTAATTGTTTCACTTCAACTAATTCAACCTGCCTCCTGTAGAAGAAACTGATTCTAATAGAACTGAAATGCTGTGTCATTATTTCTAACACCAAATTACCGCACAGAAAAAGAGTTAACCAAGTATAATTCTATACAAGAAGAGCAAAAAACAGTTCTGGATATATACCTATGTTATTGTCATCTATGGCAGAATCTTCAGAGCCGGTCTCATTAATACAGTCATCATCAACATCACTCATGCTTTCAGCTCTAGAATTACAAGAAACGCTGGCAATATCCACAGGGCAATCATGTATCCAGTTCATCTTCACAACGAAGGCTGAAAAATATTGACAAACGAAATAATTTAGATCTGACGCTTGTAAAATAATCAACACCATAAATGACGAATGCCGACCAGCTGATGATTGATCATTATTTATTGTCCGATAATCAATAAATAAAATGAATAAGTACCGTAAGTCACCAACAAAATTTTAATTAAAATGCTTACGTGAAGGTGGATAACTTGTAGCGGATTCAAACCAGAGCTCGGCGTCCCTACACTCAGACAGAGTTTCCGGCTTGGTGAAATCATAATATTGAGGAGCATCAAACTCGTAAAAAAAAACAATTTTTAATTCTTTGCCCACGATGGTCTCCATCATCACTTCCTCTATTTTTTCATCCATCTTACAATGTCAAGTCTCAGGCAATCAAACCAGATAACACCATTTTTTCTCCAAAACTTGAAAAAAACAATGCAGAGAGAGCTTGGTTTTGTTCTTATCCCTACTTACAAAAAAAATCCTTTAGAAGATAGAACCAAAAGCGTCATTTCAATCTACCATTATACAGTATTTCGAAGCAAAAGAAAAAAAAAAAGTTTCGGTTTAATGTTTCAAACAAACAAGCAACCGGCAACGGTTCTGCGCATTCTCACACTCTCTCTGTCGAACTTTTCTCGGAAAATGAGAGAGAAAGTTGTAAGCATGTGCTTCAAAAAACCATTGTTTTCGATTTTCTCTCTCAAACTTTCTCGAAGAATGAGAGGTAAGGTTATGAATTTATTTTTTTTTAAAATCAATTGGAACCCTAAATTTATGTGGACAAAATGTCAGATATGATTTGTTTTAATATTTCGAAGAGAACGGCGAGATTTTCGTTGCGAGCGAAGAAGATCAGATGAAAGAAGAGGAAAAGAACGAACCATGACAGGCCGAGAGCATTGAAATGTCCTTATATAGTGTCGAGGTGTAAGAGAAGAATCCGATTTGTTTGAATCTGTGGGTCCGATAACCGATATTATTTTAAATTATTTTTATTGTTTTATAAATTATTATTCCCATTATTTGTTTCGTTGTTTCGCCATCAGACGTGATATAATCATAAAGAAAATTCATATAATAAAATTTCTATTACTAATAGACATGTAATTTAATTATTCAAATTAAAAATTGAAATAATTTAACAATTTAAATCCAATATTTATGAATAAAGTTCTATAATAATTTATATTGTAATAAACCAATTTTTTTTTTTTAAATTATATAATTAGTAGCACAATAAATTATCTTTTTAATGTCATTTTCAGTTGATAACACAAATTCTTTGAATCTTACACAATAATTAATTGCATTTATCTTAATCTAATATTAACTAAAGCAAAAAATATTAATATAAATAATTATTTTAAAAAATAATCTTCCACTAAAAATATTTTTTTAATACTATAAATATTTTTTTATAATTATGTAAAAACTTATAGTATCAACTATATTCTTATGGTATCATCCTACAACAATAAATTTATTTTATTAACATATTTATAATTCAAGTTGTTTTATTTTTGTTTTCACTGAAAAGCATTCAATCATCATAAAAAGATATGTATATGTGCATAATTGGAATTTTTATATTTTTATATTTTATATATATATATTTAAATAAGATAAATTTTTATATTCAGTTTTCGTTAAAACGTTCAATTATATATAAGATCGATATATTAAATAATTATTTTGAATTAAAGTGTACACACAAGAATCATATTATAATAATATTAAGAATACGATAAATTCTCTTATTTGATTTTTTTAATATTTTATTATAAAAAACTGAGAGTTAAAATTAAGATTGATATAAATACTAATTTGAATTCTACCACCAAATTATCATTCAGGGTTGCATAATTGAATTTCAAAAATCGTTTCTTCACAATGTTTTATAGAAATAATTTGAAAAAAAATAATAAAACAATCTGAACTATTTTTTAAGCAATTTTCCTGATATTACAATTATTAATTTTACATTTTCAATTTTTAATTTAAAAGACATACTTTTGAATTGTAACTGAAATAATTATTTATTTCTTTTCAATAATTCCTTTTATAATGGACAAAATAAATAAAGCCTCCAAACAAACTGAT
>JAVXUL010000021.1:9026456-9043494 GCA_035590515.1 Trichilia minutiflora | reverse complement strand
ACTGATGATACCTTACGAATTCAAAACTCAAAAGCCATCCACAAAACGAATTAAATAATAAAAAAATCAAATTTTATTTAATAATGGGTCTTCATCGATCTTCATGGATGACAGCCGAGTGACCATGCCTAAATTATCTGAATATTTTTGAAATTTAAACTGAATATAGATTTGGACAAGATAGTAATTTTAGAAGTGTTAACATTCTAATTCTTTGTATTGATGTTTAAAAGTTAGTATTTCTCTCCAAAACGCGGAGTTTTAACTTTCTCAGAACAGAAATGCCGAACTCTTGCACAAAAGTCAAAAGTCTGCATGTCGTCAGGTTCCTCTCGTCTGGAAGTGAATACTATTTTCTTTTGTTTGAATTTACGTCTGTATCCTCGCTGTCACTGAATCTTTCGGTGGTAAGTAAAAGATAATTTTGTCATTTTAATAAATTAAATAGCAGAGGGTACGCTGACGTTCCCTGCTGCGAATTCAAAATCAAAGGCCAAGCTGTTAATTGATGATATGATAGTTGACGGATCAATGCAAATTATACAATTCATTTCAACAGTCTGAATTATTTTCGTTGTTATCTCCTCTCTTTAGTTTTTGGAATTCAGATTTGAAATTATTCTTATATTTTTGTAATTAAAATAAAGTTTTATTAAAATTAAATATATTAAAAGATATTTTAAACTCCAATTTGTATTTTATTACGCGAATAAGGTTCATTTTGATATACTTATTGTTGATGCAAAATTTGTAATTTATAATTTTATTATAAAATAATATAATGTTTGCTATTGGTATTTATTTGTTCAAAAACTTAAACTAATAATTTATAATTTATAGTTTTAATATAAATATCATTTAAATTATAAGTTTTTAGTTTAAATTTTTGTGTTAACGAATATTAATAGTAAACACAATACTGTATCATCATTTTATAAGTTAAAAAATCTTTTATATATGGTTTTTATAAATATAATAAATTTTTTCGATCCAAGATTCAATTACTAAACTTATAATAATTATATGATTTTTGAATAAATATGTTTTTATTTATAATAAGTAATAAGATAGGATACTTTTAGTTTTAAAAATATTTTTACTTTCCTCTCTCTCTCTATATATAAAATTTTAATATATCAAATTAAGGATATTTTAATCTATCAAATCAGAGATAGATATTAACGGATCTTACTCCTTTAACAGGATTACATTTTTTAGATTCCAACTTGGAATTTCATGTATATGTATGTGTGTTAAAGTAAATTTATTAAATGATATTGATGCAATCAAATCAAATAGAATCAATATAATAAATTATTCGAATTTGACTCAAATTAAAAATTCAAAACTTAAATTTGATTCAGGTTCAATTAAATTTATATTTTTTATATTCGATTTAACTCATTAAAATACTTGATGTATTAAAATTTGATTCGATTAAATTTAAATATTTATTTTTTTAAATTATTATTATAAAATTTAAAATTTACTTCACTCGACTCAACTCGACTCGATTTAATTATACTATTAAGAAATACTTAGTTAAGTTTGCAAGCCTAATAATTCAAATATTATTATATTTAAACTTAATTTAAAGAATTACTTGAGTTACTTAAATTCAAGTTCAACTCAACTATTATATAATTGAATTCGAATATTTATCGAGTTAAATTTGAATAGCTCACGAATAATTTGATTTATTTATATTTTATTAAATTTTGATAATTAGAGTAGTTAGTTATTTCTTTTTTTTTTCTCTTTTTCGATAAAGTAGATAAAATTCTAACATTGCAAACACAATATTAACGTACAATAATTCTTCTTATGTCATTTTCTGTATTATATTACAAGCTCAATTGCAATAACGAGAAGAAAATGGATCATGAATTGAGAAGTCAACAACTATAAACTTTAAGAGATGGTGGAACAAAGTGGGCAGTGAGAAGATCAGATGATCAATAGTTTTGAGTGAATACATATGGATTTGCTAACAATAAATTAAAAAAATGAAGGTTTGAGAAAAGGTTCAAACAGGTGGGTAACTCTGCAAATAAGAAAAGAAAGAAAGAAAGGACACCATCATCATCATCATCATCATCGTCATCATCCCATTTGGGACCATAAATTCAACCAGAGCAAAAATAGAAGTATAATGATTTCCCACACTAGTATCTTAACCAATCATGATATAATAATTATCAATTCACTGCTCTGGTTTTGTGAATGATAATCATTAGTAATGTCCATGAGTTTAAACTCTTTAAAAGTTCCCACATTTTTGCTTCTTCATGTAAAGGCCAAAAACTGAAGCTTTATAAAAGAATAATTTTCTCCAAAAGAAACTGCAGATTTTTTAACTTTCTGAGTTAGCATGACGATTGCATTAGAATTCTTGGTACCTTCCTCTGGACTAACCCATGTTTTACTGAGCCTGAAAATTTTGAGTTGGGCCTTTAACCCATTTATCCCAAAATAAAAAAAAAAACATCTCCACAATTGATGGATCGGCCAGGGCCCAGTTGGTTGTCGTATTTGTTACAGTGTTCTATAGTGAAAGACTCACAAATTTCCTGTTTCATTGCTTTAAAGGGGAAAAATACGGGATATAAATGTTGCTCACATACAAAGATAATACAAAAAGCACGCTAAACTGTTTCATTGCTTTAAAGGAGAAAAATGCAGGATAAAATGAGAACGACAAATCATGAAGTGGGCTGGCTTGTGGTTAGATTAGTGTTGATAATTTTGGGCATCGTACATATATCATGCACCAATTCGACGTGAAATGATGAGTTCGAGTTTAATTTTTCTGGATACGATTATCAATTTATCACACGATTAATTATTTAATTAATTTATTATATTTTAAAAGTATTTAGAGATATTAAAAATAAAATTAATTAGTATTTTAATAAGCAACATTATAAATATTACAAGAGATATATTAAAATATAAAAGAAGTTAAATGGGTGACACAATTTCAACTTGTTTTAGTAATTATAAAATTAATTAGTATTTTAATAACCAACTATTAAATATATCGAATTAAGATAGACCTAAATACAATATGATAATAACTCCAATCCGATATTAGTTTAAAATAAAAAAAATTTTATTTAATAAATAAATATCAAAATAATTTCTCTTTTGGTAGACAAGTTTTTCATACATTCAATGAAACTATTATTGTAAATAATTATAATTCTAAAATATTATAAAAATATATCAATACAAAAAATAAAATAAAATAAAATATAGTAATGTATATGAAATCAAACTAAACAATTAATTATGTAATTATACGATTAGATAAATATATTAAAATTATAATTATATCTAATTACCTAATTTTTTAATTACACAATAACAAAATAAACATACCCTTAATAAAAAAAACACCTTTAATTGAGTTAAATATGACGATCAATTTGAAAATAGTAATATACATCTTATATTTCTCTCAAATAATATAATTTTATTAAATAAAATATATAAAATATCCCAAACAATAGTAAACATGTTCATTCAATAAAATATAGCACGTAATTTTAATTTTTTTTTAATTTTATTTATTGTATTTATTCTCGTGATCAATTAGTTTCAAATAATACTAAATTAGACATAAGAAATGTTTGGTAAAATAAATTTAAGATAAGATTGATATTTCTTCCAAAAAATAATTAATATTTTCAACTTTAATTGCATGAACTCACGATACTTTTCATTTTAAACATACCCTTACAGTCTAAATGGACATTAAAAAAAAATTGACACAAAATCATATAAATGATCAAATAGAAAAATTAAAATATTAAAAAGATGAAACAAAGTTAAAAAAAAAACCCCTCTTATATAGTAAAAAATATTCTCCATAACTATTTTATAAAAATAAATATATAAGAAAATTAAAAACTTGAAACAATTAAAAAATAAATAAAAATATGCATTTCATAATAATTTTACAAAAATTATATATATTATTAATTATTTTTTAGTCATTTAAGAAAAACAACAACATAAGACAATACAAATAATATATATTGTATTATAAACTTAATTATCCAATTAACAAATATTATATATTCTTATAAAAAATAAAAATAATTACATAAAATTTAAATTTTTTTACAGAACAATTACATAAAATTTAATAATTATATCGAGCCCTCTTTTCTTTTTTTAACTTAAAAAAAGATAATAATATATCGTATCAATTTTTTAAATGATACTAACTCAAAATAATAATAATAATAATAATAATAATAATAATAATAATAATATATTGGTTAGATGAGATTTGAATTTTTTGAATATATTCATAATTTAAATGAAAATTTATAACGATAAGATATTATACTATTCTTTTGTAAAAATTAATCGAATCATGCATTGGAATACCTCAATTATAAAAAAAAAATTAATATATCGTATTGACTTTTTAATTGATACGAACTCATAGCCAATTACGAATATGTCCCACGTAGAGAATGAGCAATGAGGACAGTTTCGTAAACTCAGCTCGTCGAGTAAAGATCTCAATCAAACCACCCCATATATCTCTTTATTCGTTTAAATCTTCCCTCTAAACCAACGCCCAACAGTTTCTCAATTCATCCTTCCGAATAAAACAAAAATAAAATGCCGCCCTCTTCCTCTTTCACCAGCTAGCAAACCAAAACACCATCGGAATCTATCATTTCATTCGTTCTTATACATGCGACGGACGACACGAGGCGTTATGCTTCGGCATGTCAAACTAACCCATGACCCAAACCCATCGAAACACGGAATCAGAGCGTCGAAAGCCAACCACAGCCACTGCCATGAAGCTGATTGTTCCCTTACAAGGAATCGTTCAGGGCAGAGGGGGACTTATTTTAGGCTCTCTCATTCCTTGCACACTCTTCTACTTTCTCCAGTTTTACTTAAAACGACACCGGTCTCCCAATCATTCCTCGAATCCTCCGTTCCCGTCTACATCATCCTCCAACCTCGCGGAACTACCGAGAACGTCTTCGCGGTCTAATTTGTCGAGTCGTGGATCGTTTGGTCGTGTTCGGATATCGTCTCGGGCGAGCGCAATTGCGAAACGGGATGATTCTCCTTATTATATTGGATTGAGTAAGGTTCGGGAGGATCCTTACCATAGAACGGATAGCCCGAATGGGGTTATTCAGCTCGGATTGTCTAAGAACACGGTAAATTTCGTTTATTTTTTTACTTCTTTTGGGTTGAACTTATATTTCAGTTGATTTTAGCTGTACTTTTTGTTTCGTTGGTTTCAGTTGTGTTTAGATTTGATTTAGAAATGGCTGTCGGAGAACTTAACGGATTCTATAATGGGAAGGGACGGAAGTGATTTGAATATTAGTGGGATTACGACGTACCAGTCGTTTGATGGAATGATGGAGTTGAAAGTGGTGATTTTAAATACTTTTGTTTATGTATTTAATATGTTTTTATATCGTTGACCGTCATAATTGGATAACAGTCATGTTACATTGTTATAAATTTGATTCTGAGCTCTTTAATTGCTTTTTAGAAAGAAAAAATGAAAAGCAAAAGGACTAGTAGGTTATTTCTGTTCTTGATCAATATGTTATTTCTTTTATTGATCAAAATGTAACATTGATGGTGGGTTACTGTAACTATGAGCAATACAACGTGTTGAGTTGATTAAGTAAAGCAACTTAGATTGAGTAAAATGGTGCTGATATGATTGATACTAGAGTATATTACTTCCCCACAAGCCTCCACATTGAGCAATCTAGTGAGCCTTGAGCCTTGCTAGAAGTTCTGTAAACTCTTAGTTTGAAGGATGTAGTATGCCTGTACATCTTGTCAGTATTACCACTTGGCTGATGAACATATCGCAATATCCCTGTTGCATTCTGTATATGTGAATAAACCGCCAAATAGTTGTCCAACATGATGCCATGGCATCTGTTGTAGTGGTTTCTTAAATATTTATTCACATTGCAGACTATGGCAAGTTTCATGTCTCAGGTCTTGGGCTGATCTGTTTCGTTTCATCCCTCGCAATTAGTGTTAACGGCTGGTGTGACTCCGGCAGTTGAAATACTATCCTTTTGCTTGGCAGACCTTGGGAATGCATTACTTGTTACCACTCCTTATTATCCTCGGTAAATTTATCTTTTTATCCACATCTCGCACTGATACGACCAGTTTTTTATATTGGTTGAGAAACAGAAGTTAATTTAAATACAATTTCCAGTTTTGATAGGGATGTGAGATAGCGAACAGTAGTGGAGCTAATTCCTGTACACTGTCGTAGTGATGACAACTTCAATTTAAGTGTAACTGCCATTGATCAGGCATTCAATCAGGCAAGCAAGCGCGGATTAAGAGTTCGTGGAATTCTCATCTGTGACCCTGCAAATCCTGTTGGCAATATACTACCACGGAAAATACTCTACGATCTTTTAGCCTTTGCACGGGAGAAGAACATCCATATTATTTCTGATGAAATCTGTGGGTGGTCTGTCTTTGGCAGTGAGGAGTTTGTGAGCATGGCAGAAATTCTTTAGTCAGAAGAAGTTGACAAGAATAGAGTTCATATTATATATGGGTTATGGAAGAACCTCTCTTCCGGGATTTAGGGCTGGGGTTATCTATTCCTATAATGAGAGTGTTTGGGTTGCTGCAAAAAAGTTAACAAGATTTTCTTATATTTCTGTTCTCACACAGATGCTTCTAATATCCATGCTTTCAGATACAAAATTCACCCAAGAATATTTTGAAACCAACAGAAGGAGAATAAAGAAAATTTATGATTCATTTGTGGCAGGTTTGAAACAACTAGGAATAAAGTGCACAGAGAGCAATGCTGGCTTATACTATTGGGTTGATATGAGTGGACTCATCCCCTCTTACAGTGAGAAGGGGGAACTTGAATTATGGGATAAACTGCTGAACATTGCTAAGATCAGCGTTACTTTTGGGTTGGCCTGCCACTGCATAGAGCCAGGATGGTTCTGGTGTTGTTTTTACCTCTTTAGCTCAAGAAGATATTCCTGTGATTATTGAAGGGGTTTGAAAAGTTACTGAAACTTGTAAATCCCCTCATTGAAAAATTTCATATTTAAGATTGTTTTACTGATCAATGATTTAGGGAAGTTATGTGGACGTGAATGCTTTTGAGTTGCAGAAACTTTTGAGCGCAGCTGTTTTGCAATTCATGAAGAATTTAGTATCTGGTTTACATTCTTGATGTTATTAAATAATTTACAACCCCGAGTGCTCAAGGTTGAAACCTAGAATGATCTGAAAGAGACTTAATGGAGAGAATGAACTGCTTCATGGCAGATTGGGTTGTTCCTAATAGAACAGTTTCAGAATAAGCTGTTGCTTCTTCCTCTGCAATCTTTCAATCATTTTGATGCTAGTTCCAAAGATGCCGCATCCAGAAGTCCTATTCTCAAATTCCTGTTATAGTTGCATTCATGCAGGAGTAAAGTTATTAGTGAATTTTCTATTGCCAAATAGCAGGTAGAAAAATGAATTTTGTTTCCATGATAGTGTCAAAAGGAAATGAATACAAGTTTTTCCCCATATTTCTATGTTAAATAGCTATTGGTATCTAATGTACTTCCTAATTATACTGTAGTCTAACGTCCTATGCAGTATTAGTGACAGTAAAAAAGAAGCAAGAGCTGGGGATATACCTTGGATAGACCCTGTTTTCTCATTTGAACAGCTTTTCTTTGGCAACTCATCCTGCGGCTCATCATAATCAGCTCTCCGAGTGTTGTTGGCGCTCTTACAATGACACTGCTATTACTTTCACGACCAAAATTCTTGGGCTTCACTTCTGGTGGAGGGAGTGAGCCACTTCCGAAGTACCTGGCCTTTTCAAGGAAACTGGATTTGGGCGTGAGCAAAGGAAATAGGAATTCCAAGAAAGAAGGGCCCACAAGACTTGAAGCGCCAGTTGCATAGCTGCTTGTACTACTGTCTGTTTCAGAAGCTGGTGATGAAGGGACCACTAACTCGTCACTTCCATTATCATTCGACAAAGATTTCTCCAATGGAACAGCAGAAAAAATTGCTTCTGATGGTACAAAGCAGTTTGCTAGAAGAGAGGGAGCTGAGGTGAATGAATCATCCGTGTCAAAATCAAATGCGTGGAGATCCAATTCGAATGATCCTTTGCATTCATCATGACCATCATCAGTACTGTACTTATCATTGTCATAATCAACACCATCACATCCCCGGGAGAAGATTGGAGGTGGTGGCAAACATAAGAGCTTTTTGGGTTGGCTTGGAAGTACTTCTGGCTGCGAGAAACAGGGGAATGGTTTTCCAGGCTTTTCCTCCCAATCAAATGGTATTGAGGCAATTAACTTGATCGGAGGTGATGTTGCAATTGGACTAACCGATGAAACTCCTAGTTTCCAATCTTTTTTAGGCATTCCTGGTTTCACTTCCCAAGGGAAAGGGACTGCAGGTGGCTGCCTGATTTGCTTTCTCTTTGAAAGTAGGGTGAATTCTTCTTTCTCTGCCATTCTCAAATGAAAAGTAGAATCCTTGTGCATTTCTGTGTACTGTTCTTGTTCAAATATATAATCGGTATGCAAAGTGGGTTAGATGACTTTTGTTCAAATATAAAATCCTCAGTTAGATGACTTGCTAACTGCACCATTTTGTTGGCCAAGAGAAATTAGGCATACCTGCTCTCGCTTTCTCAGTTCAATACAGAGACAGAGAGGTTAATACTAACCACACCATTTATTTCAGGATTTTGCCAGGAGTACTTCAATGAAAAAACTCAAAATAAGTTTTTATTTGTCTGAGATCAGTTAAACAACTTTCAGGGTTTGTTTGATATTGAAATTGCTATGACGCTAAAACTATTGTCAGAGTGAATTTACTTTGTCTTTCTACGTGAAAAACTCAGTCGTCCCAACTAAAAATTAATGTTTGTCAAAACTTTTAATATATGGTGAAAATACAACAATTTTAAATAAGAAGTTCAATTTTATGAAATAGTTTTTATTATTTTCTGAGTTTTATTTATTTTCATATGTGAAAAATATATTTTAAATTGAAATAATTCTATGAGCAATGTTTGACATATAATTGTAATGTTTTGAACGTTTGTTTGGTGTTCTAACATATGAGAATTTATGTTTAACTTTGAAGACAATATTTATTTTTATTTAACTAATAATGTGCATTAATTAATTATTCACTCATTTGTAGTCTTAAAATAATATAATAGTATAGTTTGGAAATATTTATTTTGTTTGAACTGTTCTATAAATATATAATTGTTGATCATCGTGAGATATGAGTGGTTTTTTATGTAAGGGATATTTTTTACAATAAATTTTATGATATTTTCATTTTGTAAAATTGCTATTTGGGCCTTGTGTTAACTTTTCCTTGTCCATTTAGAAACCTGGCCCATTATTCGTGTCCGTTTCGTGCAGCAATTCTTCCACCATTCCGTCTCTTTGTAGGAGAAATTCGTTACTTTGACTCGTACTACGTTTCCCTCTTCGTTCGGAAAAGAATCTACCCTATATCTATTTAAAGAAAACCTATTATACCTCTCATTGAAAACAATCATCTAAAGTTTGCACGCAGCAGAAGCACAGCCCAACCTATCGAATATTTTCTAAATATTCATCATCACACATCACAGGACGTAAGAAGAAGAAGAAGAAGGGAGAAGGATCTGAACAACAGTAGCAGCAGCAGCATGACTCCACCTCTCTGCGCAAAGGGTTGTGGTTTTTTTGGCAGTAAAGAGAACAAAAACATGTGCTCAAGGTGCTACAATGATTTTATAAAATCAAAACTTATAACGAATATGAATGCTAACGAATCAACCCAATCAATGGATGTCGTCGTGCAAAAACCTCCCAACCCAATTGAACCAAACCCATCAGCTCTCGTCGATTCTTTACCTTTCCCGATACAATCTGGAAGTTCATTGTCTGAAACCAATGTTACCGTTGATTCTTGCACAGATACATCAAGTACTGCAACAGCAGCTGTAACAAAGTTTAAAAATAGATGCAAAAATTGCAATAAGAAAGTAGGGTTAACAGGATTCAAGTGCCGTTGTGGGAACTTGTTTTGTGGAATGCATCGATACCCGAAAGAGCATGCATGTACATTCGATTTTAAAACGGCTGATCGCGAAATATTGGTGAAGAACAATCCCATCATCAAGGCGGAGAAGCTAGACTGGAAGATTTAATTGGTTGGATTCTAGGCTCAGTTTCATTGACATTGTTCTTTGAACTTTCAGGTTCTATATAATTTTATGTGTTCTTTCATCAATTCACAATACAAGTTTTCATCAATGTCAAAATTCATTGTCAATTAAAATTCTGATGTTGGGCCTCAAAAATTTGGATCACTCAATTATTTGAAATATGGACTTGGTTATATTTATAGGACATGGAACAATGCAACTCAATTATCAATACAATTTATATAAAAAATAAAAACATTTCAATACAAGTGATCAATTTTTTTTCCCAAATAATGTAAACCCAATAAAAGAAATTATTGAACTGATTATGTTGATAATGAAAAAAATTGAACATATATGATATAATTAATTTTTTTTCTTTAAAACATTCATTGATATAATTTTAATAGATGTTTACACTTCTTGCTTAGTCTTATAGAATATTAGATGCTTGGTTTTCTCAACCAGTTAATACTAACACTATTTCCTTCAAATTACAAAGAAAAATTGAATTGTTATTTATGAATCATGGTTTTAAACTTATCTAAAATTTTAAATTAGTAAATATAGGATAATAATATTAAAAATAAATAAGTGTTAAAATATAAAAATTTTAATTCAATCCAAAAAGTGAGGAATTGGAGCAAAATAAAATAAGGAAAAGAATCATATCATATCCAAGAGATGGGGCAAATATATATATATATATTATAAGGGGCATAATCCTTTTTCTCTTCTCTTATAACAACACATATTTCTGTGAAAAAGGGTTATCTTAAAAGGATACAAAAGTGAGCTAAGTGTTGGAACAATTACGAGAAATCTGTGTCCAAACCCATAAGCTAGCTGTACTACGGTACATATAATCCATCCAATTTTAAAAAATAAAAATATATAACAAAAATTTATCATCAAACATGAATGAACGGCAACTTTAAATGTAGGGTTTCTATTTCCAATAATAATTCATTCGAGATATGTTAAATAAAAACTACTAGCTAATGCTTTCAGTCTTCTACTTGCAATGCAAAACACTCTAATATCATCTCTCAATTGGCCGGCTCATACACAATATCTATATCTATCTACCCATATATATATATATATATATATATGTTATATTTTATGCAATTATATTATTTATTGAGTATTTAATTTGCATATGTCATTAGGATTCAAAACACACGTTAACATATTTCTTATAATTATATAAAATATAATTTAAAATGGTTGAATTAATGTAACTTATTTTGACTTTGTGATTGGTTTAAAGACTAAATTAGGTTTAATATTGTTTATTATGACAATTATAGGCTAGCTAACTCTTAGATAGCTTATATTAGCATCTAACCAAGAGTTAGCTAGTCTTGATCTGATCAATAATTATATATTTGACGCAAGATTCCTTCAAACAAGTAAATCACAAACCTATATATCTTAAATCTTAGGTAGTAGTTACTAGTTAGGACCCACTTTGAATTTCAATTCAACGGCGTCTGTTTGTTTAGGTTTGAAATTGGATTGAGATAGTAATCAATCGATTTGTAGTTCGAACTAACCAAATAAAATTTGCCAAAGAAAAAAAAAATATAACCAAATAAATTTTAAGCATCTGAATCTGGAAACAGTGTAATAATATATAATTGCAGTAATTAACAAGAGGAATATTTTCACATGATTATAAGTAATGATTGAAACACCATGCAATATTATTTCAGAAAATTAAATTACTCAAATTCATATTGATCATATCATTAATTTACATACAGCTATATTACCATATACACGTTAGGGTAACTGAAGCAATAAACAAACCCCTCTCTCCTCTCTTTTCTTCTCAAATCTGAAACTCAGTTCAATCTAAATTCTTGATCGATCAACCATAAAAATTAATAATCTTAATTTCATCAGAAACAAAACTAAGAAGAAAAAAAAAGTGAAAAGCAAAAAAGATCATCTTTTCTTAATTTCCTTAACTGGAATTTTCGAAATTCAATAGCCCATTCAAGTTGGTACATTCGAACAAGGCTTTAGCAGTCATCTCTCTTTCAAATCTCCAAATATAGTTCAGACCCACCAACAGCTCAGTAATGGCGGCTTCGGTCTTCTCTTTATTTGCAAAATATAGTGTCTGCAAAAGAAGAACATTAGTTTTTGGCACCATATTTTGCTGCTCAAAGCTTCTTTCACTTTGCCATTTTATCATGTTATGTGCCAATGGTGACAACCAACCCAAAATCCTCCCCAAAGCATTTCTCCATTCTCCGGCCAGAACTGGATCGCTCGCCGAAAACCCGACTCCCTTTAGTCGAGCCCTCAACGATGATCGTATGCTACTAGGAAGCATTGCATAGAGATCATCCCTCGCATCAACCCCAACCAATTGTGGCGACTTTATCATTTTCTCCATTATGATAATTAAGTTTGCATAGTGTAAAGCCAAAGCCGCAGCTCCTAGCGTAGTTGCAGGCGGCTTCAGTAGCTTTGAATTTGACTCAAAAAACCCATTTGACGTATCTTTCTTTTCTTCAAATTTTGTGCTCTTTAACGGACCCGAGACAAAACTACATGTATTAGGATTTTCGGTTGGATGAACAGTTGCTGATGCTGAGAGACTGCGAGGTAAATAAGTTGGATAACCTTGGCCAATGCCAAACACGAGCTTGATTCTCGCTAAAACAGTGAAAATAGGCCTGGCAAGCATAGAAACAACAGTATCGAAACTTCGATTCCATAGAGATCTCTCTTTAAGATACTTTACCTCCTGTCTTTGCCAGATAACCTTTTGTTGAAGATCGACAATCTTCTGTTCTTTAACAGATGATTCATATTCATTACACTGCAAAACTTTTCTCAATCCATTCTCTAATACTGATAACTCCTCCATTTCTTTATACAGAGTGGCCGTAAGGGTGACGTATCTATCCATCTTCTTGTTCCTGGCTTCCATATCCTTCAAGCTCAAAACCCAAGATTGAGAATCGTGGCCTGAGTTTGCAAACACTTCAAACAGACGATCGAAAGACCGAAGATTTGAATCCTCACATCGCTTGCTTAATCTAGAGGCAGATTTTGAAACAAGCCTTATATTTTCTGTCAGTTCTGCGCAAGCCAGGCCAAGAAGGAAAGACTCATCGTTTGACACTATCTTCCGGACTCCTTCGAGAGATATCGACTCGTTTCGCAGCCGAATTATGTTCTTGTCCGAAAGAGCTTGCCATAAATGAAGCAGCTTTGACATGATTCCAGCGATTTCAAAGGCTACTACTCCAACGTTGGATTTCTTCGATGACAGTTTTGGTTTGGGAACAGAATCAAAACTGCTGGATATTGCTGTTTTAACTTTTCTTAACCAAGTATCAAGCGCCATGGCTGCGATTTTAAAGAAAACGAAGTAGTGTAAAATTTTCTGCTTCAGAAGGTAGATGGAAAAAGAAATCAAGATCTAGAGAGTAAAGGAAAATCTGGGAATGGAGAGAAATAATTGAAGAGTGGAGAACGCAGAGATAAGGATAAAAGAAGTGCTTGAAAATGAAGGTGGAGGCTCGTGGGATGTGGAGAGTTATAGCCATTATAAGAAAAACCCATATCACAGAGGCACAAATAGAGAGAATTACAGGTATTGAATTGACACAGACAGATGCAGTGACAGAGCGTGAAGAAGGATTGAAGTACAATTCTGATTTGTCTTTTCTGAGTTGGAATGCAGTCCCTGCAAAAGCGAGTAGAATTGTTGATTCTGTCACTGCTGGTTAACTTTTGTTATTTACTTTTGGGTGATTATCAAATTAGTCCCTATAGTTTAATAAAATATTAAATTAATTTAATCATTTACTATTTATTTCAAGTTAATACATACTATTTGAATCTATTAACAAAAATTCAAGAATAAATAAATAAATAATAATGAAAAAACACAAATCATATATTTTCAAATTAAAATAATAAAATTATATGATTATTGTATGTTATTTATAATTCATTTCTTTTAATATATATATATATAGATATTATTGTTGTGAAAATATAAAACATGAGAACATCTACTACTAATAATATAATTTTATTATTGTATAAATTATACAAATATATGAGTGTGTAAAAGTTAATAAAAGTAACCATACTAAAAAAATAAAGGCAATATCTCTGATTAGGATACCCTTTAGTAAAGTTACAAAATTATTAGATGATTTTGTCATAATATCAATCCAAAAATAAGTTCTTTTGTAGGTTAAGTAGAAAAAACGTGTAACCATATGAACTTTGACTAATGAATTGAATGGCATAGATGGATTTAATTAAAACAAGTGTTAAATTGTAGATTTATTTAATATTTTTTAAAATTATAAATTAGAAGGACCAATGGAATAATTTCTCTATATTTTTCTAAATCTTTATAATGTGAATGTGTAAAAGAAAACTTCTGTAATGTGTTTGGATCGTGAGAAATGCTTTTTCTTTCAACTATGAAGCAGTGCAGAGGGATATATATATATATACACACACACACATACATATCATTATTGGCTTGTTCTTTTTGATTTTTAATGCATAGCAATTCTGTTCTGATTAATAAGTTTAATTAATATATTGTTGTTTTTGTGTTTATTATTAGTTGGCTTTACAACTTTATTATCTCAAAGAACAAAAAAAAGTAATCATATCGTTGATTTTACTGTAGAATTTTGATGAATATATGGCATAGTACATGAACTTAATCATTGAGCTTAATACTAAAAATTAATCAATCTTCTCAACTTTTTTACTTTTAGATTTTGTAATAAAATCATGGATCTTACTTTGAGGGAATTGAGTTTAAACATTCTATAATAATTTATACAATTATATAAATTAATTTTTATGTGAATTGATCAAACAAAATCTTGATAATAAATAAATACTCCTTTTTTATAGTAAATTTTATTTATTTGTTAATTATTTATCTATTTAAATTGATAATTTATTATTCTATCTTACAACAATCATAACCTAATTAAAATTACAATCATATTTTAATTCCAAATATATACTCTTAATTTTAATTTTGTTTTCATAAGTATCATTTGTTATTGAACTTTCTACAATATTTGGTATATATATTTTTTAAAATTTATAATTAGGCATTCTTTTCATTTCAAATTTGTCTTTCCATGTTTTGATATGAGCATCCAAGGTGAAGAGGATGATTTTTAAGCATTTGCATAGTAAAAAGAAAAAGAAAAAGTGAAAGGATAATTAGATTTTTTTCATCATAAAAAACAGGATTATATAATAATGATTTTTTTTTTTTAAAAAAACAAGAAGGAAAGAGTCCTTGAATATAATTTGAGATTGGCATATGCATGCATGCATTTATACATATTATGTGACTTTAATTAAAAATATAAAATCTAAATCTAAAGAAGAATTTTTTTGTAGCTTTATTTTGACCTCGAAATAATAATGAATGTATACATTCAATTAGTACCCACATGCAATGCAATGCAAGTTGTACGTTGGTTGAATCAAATTAATTAACTGAAACACATACAATATGCATAGTTCTTTTTTAGATTGATTTAAGAATAGAAAATAAACAGAATATAATAAACATATTATTATATATTTTCTTGTATTTAAGGAAGATACATTATTAATAAAGACTTAAGAGTGCAGCTGAGAATGCATCTAGACCACAACATTTAGTTGACAGCTTTGTTATCTAGTGGTTGTTTCTAGTCAATGTTTTGCAACTGGTGCATTACAGTATGCTGCACTGGAATGACATCAAATTAATATTAGCTTGTTATATTTCAAGAAATTCATATTCATTCGATTCAAATAATTACCAAAAACAATTTATTAAAACAAAATGATAGTAATTAAATTAAAGAAAGCTTTCATCCTATACGAAGAAAATAAATAAATTAAATAGTTTATAATAATATGATATCTGCATTGCATTGGATTCAAAGGACGAGCAATAATACAAAATAAAAGTCTATATTATGAATCGATAAAACCATTCATTCAAAAACATGAAAGTCGAGAGAGCAATGCGCTTCAAGTTGACCATGCATTGACTCATTGGGACATGAGGGGTGTGGTGATTGTATTAGTAGCCAAATAATTAGGATTCTCTTGTGCTTGGATTTTTAAATGCATGTATTTAATTAGTAAGTAATAAGTAAAATTATGACAATAGAATAAATCCCAAATCATACATAAATTAAAATTTAAAGGAGTTTAAAAAATTAATTAGCTAAATTCAAATGAATGGAGTGTGTGTGTGTGTATATATATATATATATATATATATATATATATATTGTTGGGAAAAAAATTTATAATATCATATATTAATTTAAGTAAAAAGAAAAAAGGAACTTTTCAGATATAGTCTGTTGGTGGGGGATGAATCTGTGCGGGTTTTGTGTTCTAAATTTGATTATCACTCAGAATTCTTTATATTAAAGTGTTAAGGATGTCATATCAAAAGTTTTATCATATATTTGAAACCATTGCATGTAGTTTTTGTGTACGTACTCTATAGTTTAGAACGATTATAAGATGATTTATATGATCTCACCCTTAAAGAGTTATGTTGGTCTCGTATATGACTGAAAGTCTTGATAATAATTAGGTATAAGAGGTTTTTCTTGTATAAAAAAAAAAGAAAAGAAAAAAAAAGAAAGGAAAATGCCATTCAAACTTTACTCATTGACATTCACATGGTTAGTGGAAATTTTGTTGTTGGGTTGGTGAAATTTGTTTGGGCATTGGGGTGTGTCATCAATCAAATAGAGCATGAGATTTGATATTTTCCTGAAA
>JAVXUL010000021.1:8989685-9026356 GCA_035590515.1 Trichilia minutiflora | reverse complement strand
GAATGTATTTAAATCGAAGATTCTGTACTCATATCTATAACTCCTGATAGATAGAATCTCGACACATAATACAATCTAGGACATATCTTGCATCATTTAAAAGAAAGAAATAAAGTAGCAACTGAACAGAATGCAAGATAAAATAATACCATTTAATTAATCGTAAATAATTTACAATTAAGTACAAAAGATATATACACAAGAAAATATAACCCTGAACCATATGACACGATTGGTTATAGGGCATATCTCTAACACTAACCCACCTAAATGGTGGGTTAAACGGGTCGGCTCGCGGATCGCTGGCCCATTTGACAGCTCTACTTATTCGTGGCCTTCGAGATAAATCTGCTCAGGGCTACCAACCTCCCTGTCAAACTTTGCAGCTCCTTCATTATGATCAAGGGCTTCAGATCTAGGATGGTCTTCACCTTTTGTAGGTTCGCCTTAATGCCTCGCTCACTGACCATGTATCCTAGAAATTTTTCAGCTCTAACTCCAAACGAATATTTCTCGGGATTTAACTTCACGTTGTACCTTCTCAAGTATGAGAAGATTTTGTCCAGGTGTTTAGCATGGTCCGAGACCTTCATAGATTTTATAATCATATCATCCACATAAACCTCTATAGTTGACTCGACCAGGGGCTGTACTGTTACACAGTCATACACATTATTTAATCCAAAGGGTATGACTGTGTAACAGTACAGCCTCTGGTCTGTGACGAATGCAGTCTTGTCCTGATTGGGTTCATGCATTCTGATCTGATTATATCCCAAAAAAGCATCCATAAAATTGAGGAGCTCGTGACCAGCTGCAACATCTACCAATTGGTCAATCTTTGGGAGGGAGATCTATCTTTTGGACAAGCTTTATTCAGGTCGATGAAGTCCATACACATCCTCCATTTTTCGTTGGTCTTTTTATCATCACCACGTTTGTAATCCATTTGGGATATTGAATTTCTCGGATGAACCCTACTTTTAGAAGCTCATCGACTTCGGTTCTGATGGCCTCCCTCCTTTTAGAATTGAATGTTCGCCTCTTTTGAGCCACGGGCTTGAATTTTGGATTCACCATTAACCGGTGAGAAATAACCTGAGCACTGATCCTCGGCATATCATCATGAGACCATGCAAACACATTAGCATTTTGCTTTAATACCTCTATCAACGCTGTTTTATGCTTGGGGGTCAACTTAGACCCAATCTTTATAGACCTCTCAGGCCACCTGTCATCCACAGCGATGGACTCCATCTCTTCGAGTGGCTTGACAGATGACGTCTTCTTGAATTGACCTATCTCCTTACCCATCTCTTTCGCTAGTCCCCCCTGCTAATCGCCTTCTATATGACCTGCAGCTGTTCCCTCCAGTGGGCATTTATGAATACAATAAGAATTCTTGAAAGCACTGGCAAAGCAGGATCGGGCCTCTCTCTGATTTTTCCTTACAACCCCGACCCCATCTCCTACTCTGAACTTCAACTTTATATAATGAACACTCTTCACTACTTTGTAGATCAGAGGAATCGTCTTCCCAAAATTATGGAGTATGGCATCTTCAGATCAACAACCTGGACTTCTATTATTATTGTTTTCTGATAGGGTCAGTCGTCCATTGTCACTGGCAATTGTACTGTGCCTAGGGGATAGACATAAGACTTCTTAAATCCATGCAGGGCAGTCTCAGAAGGTCTCAACCTCAGATCCTCAATGCTTAAAGAATCCAAAGTCTCCTTGAAGATGATATCAGTGGAACTCCCTGTGTCAAGCAATATCCTGTTAATCTGAGAAGTCCCAGTCATCAACGTTACTACCAGAGCATCGTTGTGTGGGTAATAAACCCCACACTCATCCTCATCTGTAAATAATATTGGGATCGAGGCTCCTCTGGGCCTCTTTTTCATACATATATTCAACACATACAACTTCATATTGGTGCTCGAAAGAAAATACTAAGAATAATTTTTTCGAGAGTTATTTGAGCTTTCAACCAGCGTGGGGCTCTCTGTAATCACCATGACCTCGTTGTGCCTTTGGTCCTATCCTGGATTTTGGACCCCATCATCATCTCAAATCACAAATTCGATCAGGTAATTATTCCTGATCAAAACCTCAATTTGATTCTGGAGTTCATAGCAATCGTTTGTCAAGTGTCCCATGTTTTGATGGAACTCACAGAATCTGTTCTTGGCTTCCTTCACTGGTTTATATTTGATCGGGCGGGGGTCTAATAGAAGAGTCCCTCGCCTCTTCACCTCCTCCAAAATTTGGGAAAGAGGTGCATTTAGAGGAGTGAACTTCCTCTTCTCTTTTACCTGAGCTACTCGCCTCGGGTTATTTCTCTGAGGTGACCTTCTTTCCCTGATATAAGGCTCCTCCCTACGTCTGTCACTCCTATAATACTCGGGGGCTCTGTCTCTCCCGTGGCTCAGCTTGAAAAACTTCCTCTTATTATTTTTCCACTTCTTATTGTCCGGCTTCTTGAATCGGTTATTATCTCTCGGGGGAGCCCCCATTGGTTTTTGCTCTTTCATCTTCAGCATTACTTGATTTTTGACTTCAATCTCATCAAGTAATTTTCTCCGAGCAGTCTCATAAGTCTTCACCAAGAACTTGCATATAGAATACCAAGTCCGATCTATTTTTAACTCCTATTTCAGTCCTTCTAAGGCTAAAGGGTGATGAAAGGCTCCCAGCTCAAGCACTTCCTTATGGTATCTTTTGGCGAAACTCCTGAGACTTTCGTCATTTCCTTATTTGAGCAGCAACAAGGAGCTCGGGGTTTTGGTACTAAAGATCGCTCTTCTGAACTCTGTAATAAATATATCGTACAGCTGTCCGAAGTCTTGGATGCTCCTTAGAGTCAAACCCATGAATCATTTTTTGGCTTGTCCTTCTAGGGTCAGTGAGAATAAACGATACATTTGATCTTCACTTAAACCTTGGACAAGCATCATCTCATAGAAGAAGTCCATGTATAGTGATGGGTCTGTCTTCCCAGAAAATAGAGTAATCTGGGGTATTTTAAACTTCTTGGGTAAGGTCTGGTCCAATAATTTAGGGGTGAAAGGTAACTTCGCATATGGCCCAATTTGTTAGATAGACTCAGCTGGTTCAACTCGGGGGTGCATCTTCTCACTGTTTATCTCCTCAACTAGCTTTCTCACTAAGGCCTCCACGTCCTTCTCCTTGGTGTCGGTTTTCCAATCCTCTTCACGACACGAGTATTTGTGTCTAAAGGCTTCACGTTCTCTCCTTTATCTTTGCTTTAAAATTACCCTCATATCACTCGGGGGTAAGCTGGTTTCATCGGGTATCTTCTGGATTGCTTCTGGGCTCTGAGAGACTCGCGTGAGCTCAGGATGATACCTCTCACGGGCGAGGGAAGGCATGCATGCATCCTTGCCTCCCACTTTTTTCGAGTAGGACTCATCAATGGCCTTAATCTTTCCTTTTTTCGCAGTTGTATATTTTTTAGTCCTGGATTTTCTTCTCGCCTCTTCATCATTCCTCACCATGGCTTCTGGTCGAGGGATACTACTCTCTACAGTTTTATTTGGTACCTTTGTGCCTTCATCTGGCCCTTTTGTACCCAGTATGCTTAACTATATTATCTTCTTCATCTTTGACATTTCTTTTACCAGCATATGTATTTGCTGATCCTTCTTTGCATGTCATCGTTCACTGTTCTGGAGCAGCTGTAGCACATGGGTCATCTTATCCGTCCTTTTTGACTGGGGTAACTTTCGTGCATGACCCTCACCGACATGTGATTGAGAGCTCTCGTGCTCCGAAATTTCATGCCAGGTGTTGTCCACCCCATTTGTTACAGTGGTAGCATCAATGGAGTTTCCATCTGTGTTTCTTCGCTCTGACACATGCCTCTTGATTGAATAACCTCTGGTGTTCGTCATCTTCATTGGAGTTGATTATTCTTTGCCTTTTTGTTCAAGATTCTCACAGACAGCGCTAAATATTGATGCAAGAAGTTGTGGTCATCTTCAACCTCAAGCACCAGCTAATCTTCTTCCTCGAGCTCCTGTTCTGTGACTACAAGATAAAGGGAATTTCAGGGGTAAAGCAGATTTTCCAACGAAAATTCTTCGATGCTTAAATCAGTGAGGGTTTTTCTTGTGTGTGAAATGAAGAAAGAAAGATGAAATCAGAGGAAAAAAGCTTCAGAGAATATTTCGTGTGTGTCTGAGTATTTCTCTCTTTACTATATAGTGTGAGAGTTAGTGCCCAAAAAATATAGAATGTTCCCTGAATGCTGAAAACGTACCTTCCCTTATTCCTGAATTCAGTTATATTGGAATCATAGAATTCCGTATCTTGTGGATACGCGTCGTCGTACAGTTGACGTGTCTAAAAAGCCTGTAGCAAAAATCACGGAGTGCGGATATCGTGGTACTATTTTTTATCATGTAGACCTTAAGGCCCCGAGCACATACCCCCCGAGGCAGAATCTCCAGAATCTCTGAGATCTGTGCGTAGATTCCCTGAAACAAGCGCACCTATTTCTCCCGAGACCTAAGCATTGGCATTCTCAGAGGCTCTGAACCCCCGACATGCTTTTTGAAAAAGTGTCAGGGCTTTGTTGACATCACATAACAGTGTCGTGAATGACGTCCATATCACAAGTTTCTTCGAGACTTCGAGGCCCCGAAGTTCCGAAGTCACACACAGTACATGCGTGACTGAATCCCCCAAGGTAGGGTCTTAAATAACTAATTCTGATGGTGGATAACCTGAGAGAAATTCTCTGATCGCTGGCCTCAGACAAACATCCGAGAAGGCTCTATTGTTGTAAGTGCTGGAGGGAGAGGTCTTGGAATGATGCCGTATTTAGAGATACACAGGTGGGGATTATACCTATATAATAGGCCTAGGTCTTTGGACTGAACTTTGATAAAAATACCCAAATATATAGTATTATTATATTACTATTTTATAGGTGTTGCAAGGATTTTCTGAAATCAAAACTTATTACAAATTACAAAAATGAATGCTAATGAATCAACCAAATCAATGGACGTCGTCGTGCAAAAACCTCACAACCCAATTGCACCTTCAGTTCTCGTTCATTCTTTCCCCATACAATCTGGAAGTTCATCATCTGAAACCAATTTTACCGTTGATTCTTGTGCACAGAGGTCAAGTAATGCAACAAAAGTAAAAAATAGATGCGAAAATTGCAATAAGAAAGTAGGATTACCAGGATTCAAGTGCCGTTGTGGGAACTTGTTTTGGGAGAAGCATCGATTTGCGCAAGAGCATGCATGTATATTTGATTTTAAAAAGGCTGATGAGGAAATATTGGAGATCAACAAGGCGGACAAACTGGACGGGAAGATTTAATAGGTTGGATTCTAGGCTCAGTTTCGTTGATTTGTTCTTATAACTTTCAGTTCTAATTTTACGTTTTCTTGTATCAATGTAAAAATTCTTTGTCAATTAATTATTTGAAATATGGGCTTGGCTATATTTATTGGACATGGAACAAAACAATTTTATATAAAAATTAAAAACATTTTAATACAAAACAAGTAATCAATTTTTCCCCCCAAATAATAATGTAACTAATTATGAGAATGATAATTAAAATATATATGCATCAATTAAAATATATATGCATCCTTGATCTTAATTTTGCACTAGAGATAGTCTATTTAATTTAAAATTTTTAATTCAAACCAAAAAGTGAGCAATTAGAGCAAAATAAAATAAGGAAAAGAATCATATCATATCGAATAGATGGGGGCAAATGTACATTTAATATAAGATATAAAGGGCATCGTTCCTTTCTTTTCTCTTATAACAATACATATTTCTGTTAAAGAGGGTCGTAAAAGGGCCCTTAAAAGGATACAAAGCACTTACGAGAAATCTGTATCCGAACCCCGTGAGCTAGCTGTACCACGGTTTATATAATCCATCCAATTTTATTAAAAATATATAATAAAAATTTATCACCAACATGCATGGATGGCAAATTTACATGTGGGGTTTCGGTTTCCAATAATAATTCCTTCAAGATTTGTTAGATAAAAACTACTAGCTAATGCTTTCAGTCATCTACTTGCAATGCAAAGAGCTCTGATATGGCCTCTCGATCGGTCGGCTCATTCTAGATAATTTATGCATTATTATATTATCCTTACCCCCAAAGATTATGGTTTGATAGATAAAGATATATTGGATAGTTGTCTTTGTGATGATCCCGTGTTCGAATTAGGGATTATAAGAGCTTGTAGTAGTTAGGGTATTTTAGTCATCCTCTATACTGCAACGCTGGATAATCTTGAACACGATAGATAACTGTATTTGATATTAATCCTGTGTTCGACTGGATGCTATACATACTAAATGATTGCATCTGACACTGATTACATGTTCAACTGAGCACCATAGTGTGAACATCACAGAGATTAATGTTTTTTACTGTATACAAAAATAAATTACATTATTTTTTTTAAGTTTTTAATTTCGACATGTCCAGGTCAATAACACATGTTAACATAATTCATATAATTTTAGATAATACAATCTAAAATGGCTAAATTAATGTAATATATATTGCGAATTTGTGGTTGGTTTGAAGATTAAATTAGTCTTATTATTGTTTATCATGACAATTACATACTAGCTAACTCCTAGCTAACTTTTATTAGCATCTAAACAAGAGTTAGCTAGTCGTGATCTCATTAATGATTATATATTTGACACAAGATTCCTTCAAATAAGTAAATCACAAACATATATATCTTAATCTTAGGTAGCAGTTAGGACCCACTTTGAATCTCAATTCAACAGCTTCTGTTTGTTTATTTTTGAAATTGCATTGAGATAGCAATCAATCGATTTGCAATTAGAACTAACCAAATAAAATTTACTAAAATATATATATATAACAAAATAAATTATAAGCATCTGAATCTGGGAACAATGTTGTTGCTATGAAATAGTAATAATATATATGCAGTAATTAACTAGAAGAATATTTTCACATGATTATAAGTATGATTGAAAGACCATGCAATATTATTTCAGAAAAATAAATTGCTCAAATTCATATTGATCATATCATTAATTTACATACAGCTATATTACCATATACACGGTCGGGTGTGAAGCAATAAACAAACCCTTCTTCTCTCTCAAATCTGAAACGTAGCTCAATCTAAACTCTCGATCGATCAACCATGATAATTAACAATCTTAATTTCATCAGAAACAAAACGAAAACGGAAACAAAAAAGATCATCTCTTCTTTCCTTAGCTGGAATTTTGGAGATTCAACAATCCATTCAAGTTGGCACATTCGAACAAGGCTTTAGCAGTCATCTCTCTTTCAAATTTCCAAATATAGTTCAGACCCACCAACAGCTCAGTAATGGCAGCTTCAGTCTTCCCTTTATTTGCAAAATAAAGTGTCTGCAAAAGAAGAACATTAGTTTTTGGAGCCATATTTTGCTGCTCAAAGCTTCTTTCACTTTGCCATTTTATCATGTTATGCGCCAATGGTGACAACCAAACCAAGATTCTACCCAGAGCATTTCTCCATTCTCCGGCCAGAACTGGATCACTCGCCGAAAACCCGACTCCCTTTAGTCGTGCCCTCAACGATGATCGTATGCTACTTGGTAGCATTGCATAGAGATCGTCCCTCGCATCAACGCCAACCAATTGTGGTGACTTGATCATTTTCTCCATTATGATAATCAAGTTTGCATAGTGTAGAGCCAAAGCCGCAGCTCCTAGAGTAGTTGCAGGCGGCTTTAGTAGCTTTGAATTTGACTCGAAAAACCCATTTGACATATATTTCTTTTCTTCAAGTTTTGAGCTCTTTAATGGCCCCGAGACAAAGCTACATGTACTAGGGTTTTCAGTAGGATGAACAGTTGCTGAAGCTGAGAGACTGCGAGGTAAATAAGTTGGATAACCTTGGCCAATCCCAAACACAAGCTTGATTCTCGCTAAAACAGTGAAAATAGGCCTGGCAAGCATAGAAACAACTGTATCGAAACTTCGATTCCATAGAGATTTCTCTTTAAGATACTTAACCTCATGTCTTTGATAGATAACCTTTTGCTGAAGATCGACAATCTTCTGTTCTTTAAAAGATGATTCATATTCATTACACTGCAAAGCTTTTCTCAATCCATTCTCTAATACTGATAACTCCTCCATCTCTTTATACAACGTGGCCGTAAGGGTGACGTATCCATCAATCTTCTTGCTTCTGGCTTCCATATCTTTGGAGCTCAAAACCCAAGAATGAGAATCGTGGCCTGAGTTTGCAAACACTTCAAACAACCTATCGAAAGAACGAAGATTTGAATCCTCACATCGCTTGCTTAATCTAGAGACAGATTTTGAAACAAGCCTTATATTTTCTGTCAGTTCTGTGCAAGCCAGGCCAAGAAGGAAAGACTCATCGTTCGACACAATCTTCCGGACTCCTTCAAGAGATATCGACTCGTTTCGCAGTCGAATTATGTTCTTGTCCGAAAGAGCCTGCCATAAATGAAGTAGCTTCGACATGATTCCAGTAATTTCAAAGGCTACTACTCCAACGTTGGATTTCTTCGATGACAGTTTTGGTTTGGGAACAGAATCAAAACCGCTGGATATTGCTGTCTTAACTTTTATTAACCAAGTTTCAAGCGCCATGGATGTGATCCTAAAGAAAAAGAAGAAGTGGGAAGTTTTCTATTTCAGAAGGTAGATTGAACAAGAAATCAAGATCTAGAAAGAAAAAGGAAAATCTATGTATGGAGAGAAATAATTGAAGAGTGAAGAATGCAGAGATATGGATAAAAGAAGTGCTTGAAAATGCAGGTGGAGGCTCGTGGGATGTTGAGAGCTTAGCCATTATATTATTATACGAAATGGTCTATAAGAAAAACACAGAACACAGGGACACACAGAGTGAGAATTACACGTATTGATATTGAATTGACAGAGACAGATGCAGTGACAGGGCGTGAAGTAAGATTTAAATACAAATCTGTTTGTCTTTTTTGGTTTGGAGATGCACTCGCTACAAAAACGAGTAGAATTATAGGTTCTGTCACTGTTTATAGCTTTTTGTTGGGTATTTTGAGGGTGATTATCAAATTAATCCCAACCTTTAATAAAATGTTAAATGAGTTTAGTTATTTACCATTTATTTCAACTTTATACCTATTATTTAAACAATAATGATAAGTTCATGAATCCTAATTAATGTAATAAAATTATATTATTATTAACGAATAAATAAATGAAGAATAATAATAAAAATGTAAATTTTAATTATTATGATAAAATTATAGATATTATTATTGTATTCATAATTTATTTTTTCACTCTCTTTTCAAAAATAATATTTTTTTACTCTTGTAAAAATATAGAAAATAATGTGTGACACAATAACACAATCCTGTTATATTAAGTGAGATAAATGCATTTTTTAAGAGTTTGTAACCGTAATAATACTGAAAAATAAAGGGCAATATCACTGTTTAGGAACCTTTCAGTAAAGTTTTAAAAAATTATTTTGTTATAATATCATTCGAAAAATAATTTTTTTTTGTACATTAAGTAGAAAGAAAGTGTAATCATATTAATTTCGACTAACGAAATTGCATGGCACGGATCAATTTAATTAAAAACAAGTGCTAAATTTGTAGTTTTATTTATAATTTTTATAAATTACAATACCAATTGAACAATTCCTTTATATTTTTCTAAATCAATATCATGTGAGTTGAGTGGATAAAGGAGAACTTTTCTAATGTGTTTGGATCGTGAGAAATGCTTTTTCTTAGATGCTGTTTCTTTCAATTTTGAAACAGTGCAGAGGGCCATATATACATATATCATTATTGGCCTGTTCTTTTTGATTTATAATGCATAGCAATTAGCATGATGTATTTTCTTCTGATTAATAAGTTAATTAATTTTTGTTTTTGTGCGTATTATTGATTGGCTTCACAACTTTATTATCTCAAAGAGTAAAAGAAAGTAATGATATTATTGATTTTACTATAGCATTTTGATGAATATATGGCATAGAACATGAGCTTAATCATTGAGCGTAATACTAAAAATTAACCAATTTTCTTAACTTTTTTACTTTTATATTTTGAAATAAAAGTCATGGATCTTGCCTTGAGGGGATTGAGTTTAAACATTTTGTAATAATTTATACAATTATTTACCTCAATTTTTATGTTACTTGATTAAACCAAATCGTGATAATATATATCCTTTTTTTTTTGTTTTTTAGTATATTTATTTATTTATTTAAATTGAATATTAGTTATTCTATCTTACAACAATCACAACCTGAAATTACAATCACATTTTAATCCCAAATATACACTCTATACTCTTAATTTTAATTTTGTTTTCATAAGTATACTTTGTTATTGAACTATCTACAATATTTGGCATTTTTTTTAAATTTATAATCAGGAATTCTTGTCATTCAAAAGTTTTGTTTCGATGTTTTGATTTGACACGAGAATCCAAGGTGAAAAGGATGATTTTTAAGCGTTTGCATAGTAAAAAGAAAAAGAAAAAGTAAGAGGATAATTAAATTTTTTTAATTAAAAAAAAAAATTAACAATGATTTTTTTTTTTCACAAGAGCAAAATGGTCCTTGAATCTAGTTTGAGTTTGGCATATGCATGCATATACACACACACACACATATATTTGTGTGATTTTGATTAAAAATATAAAATCAAAATCTAACAATTTTTTTTTTGACCTCGAAATAATAATGAATGAATACATTCAATTAGTACCCACATGCAATGCAAGTTGTCTATTGTTTGAATAAAACCACTTAACTGAAACACATACAATTATGCATATTTCTTGTTTAGATTGATTTAAGAATAGAAATTACATGGTATTTAAGGAAGATGCATTACTAATGCATGTAGACCACAACATTTGGTAGACAACTTTTTATCTAGGAGCTGTTTTTAAAAGCACTTTTAATTTTCTGCTTCTATAGTCAATGTGTTTGCAACTGGTGAATTACAGCATGCTGCACTGTGTTGACGTCAAATTAATATTAACTTATGGTTTTCAAGAAATTTACATTCATTCAATTGAAATAATTACCAAAAATATTTATTAAAACAAAATAAAATTAATTAAATTAAAGAAAGCTTTCATCCTATATATGAAAAAAATTAAAGAAATTAAACAGTTTATGTTAATATAATATCTGTATTGGATTGAGTTCAAATGACGAGTAATAATACAAAATGAAAGTGTATATCATGAATCGATAAAGCTCTCATTCAAAAACATGAAAGTGGAGCGAGCAATGCGCTTCAAGTTGACCATGACTAAATGAGACACGAGGTGTGATGATTGTATTAGTAGCCAAATAGTTAGGATTCTCTTGCACTTGGATTTTTAAATTCATATATTTAATTAGTAAATAATAAATAAAATTATGATAATAAAATAAATCATACATAAAAAAAAAGTTAAAAGAGTTTTAAAAAGTAATTAGAAAAATTCAAATGAATGGAGTATTATATATATATTTCCTAATTGGTGGGAAAAAATAGAAAATTATACATTAAATTAAGAAAAAAGAAAAAAGATAATATTGTGAATCTTAATGGTATTGTTTTTCGATGGTTGTAATAAAAAATGGAAAATGGAATTCAAACTTTACTCATTGACATTCACATGGTTAGTGGGATTGTGTTGTTGGGTTGGTGAAATTTGTTTGGGCATAGGGGGGATGTCATCAATCAAATACTCAATAAAGTATGAGATTTGACATTTTTCTGAAGTTAGTGTGACTTTTTACATGGCAATTTCATCTTTGGTTGATGCCCTTCTTTAATATTTAATTCATTGTCACGTTATTTGTATTTTTTTTACCAGCTTTGGGTTTTGCTTTTGCCAACTAATGGAAGGGCAACGAAGCATATGCTTGTTGAATTGTCGGACAATGAATAGGCAGCTATCCTACATCTCCATATGTCTTGAGAAATGTGCCCACATTACTGTGATAGCTTTGAACTTTAAATCATACGTTGAGAGTACTGAGTTAACTCATTTACATTTCTGATATTTCTATTCTCATTACTCTTGTCTATCGCATCATTGCAATTTATTTAATCTGTTTACTCCCGTCTCCTCTGTCACACACACCCAAAAAAAGGGGGGAAAAAAACCTACTCTCTTCTCTGTGTTATTCAGTGAATTGTTTACTTCTCTCTTTCTTTTTCCTTTTCACATGGGTAAATAAAATAGATGAAAAAGAAGAGACAAAAACTGCGAAAAAAAAAAAAAAGAGGAAGAAAAAAAAACTCTTTAACGAAATCATGAAAACTCTTAATATTCTTTTGCCAATAAACTAATATTCATACACTTATAGAAGTTGACTGATCATTTAACTGATACAACTTTTTAAAATAATACAAAAGATCGATTTGAGATTCAAATGTAATAATATTATTCATCTATCCTATGTCCCTTTTTTTATACCTATTCAACATTTTGAATATATGTAATTAAATTTTGATGATATAGTCAATGATTTAAGACGGTTATTGTGTGAATTTGTTGAAGGAAGCAAGCAAATAATAATATGAATTACTTTTTATACATGCTTTTTGTGAATTGTATGGCCGGAAGTACCGGGATTTGCATCACAAAATGGTAAGATTAAGATGCAGTAGTATATGGGAATAAATAGTTAAATGCTTGTTTGTTCCACTGGAATGGAGAGCTCTTCACGATTTGAATGGCTAAAATCCATATATATATATATATATATATATATATGTTGTCTAAATAAACATTTCTTTCATGATTCCACATGGGATTTTGTTCTCATTAAGTAATGCAAGAGTTGAAAGTCAAACAAGTCATATTAATTAAATTGTAATATATGTGTATATATATATATATATATATTGATATGAAAGAAGGAAGAATATATGGCATTAAATCGATAACATGTCAAACAACGAACGTACCACCTTGGTTCTCTCTAAGAAGATTTTAGATTCTTCACCGACCAAGTTTAGCTATTGGGGATTTGACTTAACTCCCTATTAATTAGTTGACTCATTGGTAAGAGCTGTATGCTTACGTAGTACATTCAAGGTACGGGTGAGGTAAAAACAAGAGGAAAAGGAAAAAGAAATCTTGAGTTTTGGAATTTTTATCGTAAAATAATTTATTATATTAATTAAAGCTACAAATTCCCAATATCGGATTAGTTATATTTGATGAATTAAAAGCTAATGTATATATTCTTCTTAACTCATTTACTGATGGTAATTTGTATTTTAATTTACTCAATCTCCTAGTAAACGAATATATATATTTAATTAGTATAAAACTAAGTTTGGTTTAATTTAGCGAACATTTTACCCCGTCTTTAGGCCAATGATCCATGATATTGTGTTTGGTCCATGCGGAGCAATGTAGTGGTAACACGAGTGAAAGTGGATGGCATTGTCATGCATGCTTGGAAACTGAAACCCATGCTGCCACGAAGTTAGGTAAAAATCACTCACTCGATTGATTATCAAATAAGGAATCATGGAACAACAACTCAAGTTTGACCAGATTATATACATCTATATCCAATACAATCATGTGCTAGTGGTGTGATGTAATCATCCATTTCGACTAGTGTGTGTTTATTGGTGTGGTGATAAGGCCATAAGTTGCTATGATCAGTCTTCTCCACTTCTCAATTTCATGGCAATTGAGAGCAATTCTAATGTCAAAGAGATCCTCTACAAACTGACACCATCATGTATCTATATATCGATATCGATATATCTATAGATAGATGTAAAATGTAAGAATTATGTTATAATTAAATTATGGGTATTTAAATAAGATATATATGAATTGACTAGGGATTGATCGGCTTAATTGTTCATGATGAGCAATTGATTAATGTTTGCAGATTCAAGATAGACTGGCATGCAACGGAGCGGGGATCAAACGAGTCCATTTTTGTTAAATCGTCATACATAATTATTTTGGCCAATCCAAAGAAGTATAATCATTGGTTGAATTAGCATCGTGGCCTCAAATTGATAGTGTGTGTACTGTATGTAGTACGCTATTTTTCACTAATTTAAAGGGAAATACATAAATTTTTCGCTGACTTAACACAAATAATTCTATATATTGACATCTTTATACCTAAAGAAAGTAACATTATGGATTAACGGAAATAAAATTTCTTATAAAAAAAATGAAGAAAACAATTTTCATTTAACAAGTTTTATATATGAATTATATACCATTTGTACTTCAAATTGAAATCTTTGTGTGTCATAACAGTGTAATCAATCATCAACGTACCTCATGTATTAATTTTTCTATTGAAATAAAAAAAAAGGTCTTTATCAATTGATTGAATACAATACTCAAATTATATGAAAATTTATGTCACACCTACTTTGAAAAAGAAAGAATCTAGGATATGCATGCATTCGGATTTAGAATGCGGAGACATCTTAATTTCTTTTTCCTCCAACAACTATAAAGAGATATGAAACACGAGGCCTAAAAATTCAAATATTCTAATCTCTTGCAATTGCGTTAAAAATTTTGCATGCCCTCATTAGCTCATCCATATACTATGCATACTAGATAGTCAACTCATTTTTATGAGAGAAGCCGATCAAGTCAATGGCACCCTTTTTCTTGAATATGTAGATTGTTGCCACTTTCCTTGCTTTACAAAAAGCATTTCAAGAAAATACATTCACTATGAATGCATGTGGACTACATACGCTATCTAGGGCCATTGACCATTTTCCCTTCAAATATATCCTTTTCCTCCCTCTTGAAGAAAAGATAAGAAAGGTAAATATATATAGAAAAAAAAAAAAAAAAAGGAAGAAGAACTGAAGAAAGAAATCGAATTTGGTGGGGTACTGGGGTAGGACTAAAACCTACTACTTGGCCGAAAGAGAAAATTCTATTTTAGTGGTCACTCATCAAAATTTCCAAGTTTTGGAAGAGGAGCATTGCCTTTGTCGATTTTTAATTGGACCCCATAGGAAGACTTTGAATGAAGGGCTCTCTTTTCATGTCAATTGTCAAATCACACACACACTCATTTTGCCTCTTAGCTTGATAGGGACTTTATTATGAGTGTGCATTACTAAGATCCCACTTTAAGTGCTTTAGGAAGAAGGACTTCTACATATTTATAGATAGTGCTGAAAAATTAATTAAATTGTATTCAATTTATCAAAAAATAAAAAGGGTGATAAAATTACGCATGAGTGAAGAAACAATATGGGGTTTCATATTTTCATTAGAAATGGAGGAGTTGTGTCCCACTTTTGTTAGACATTCTTTAAAGAAAAATATGGCCCAAAAACAAACACTTTAGAAACATCTCAAAATCATGTTATCCTCACTCCCATTTGCCCTAATTAATGAACTATGTGCACGTGGGTCATCATCATTGTACGTGGTAGACCAAATTATTCATTAACATGCACGTGTATTAGGCCCAGCCCATCTCCATTTTCCATTTTACTGGCTTTTGCTAAGTCAAAATATATATTCCCAAGAAACAAAGAACGTAATAGTAACAAGTAAATTCATATGCAGGCCAACAATATGATTTTTTACCATGTTAATATTTTTCCCTTTGATCCTAGATGTAACTACTTTTTCTCTTTTTCTTGATAAAAATGTTTCCATTTCATTTTCCCTTGTAATTAGTCCTACCACTAATTTCTTAGGATTAGGATTAAGACAATATAACCACTTGTAATTTATACTAATCATCATTGTTCAAACCCCTGTGAGAGTAGCTAAGTTTGCTACTAAACTACATTTGTTATCTCTTATGTAAACTATTATTAATTACATAATATTATTTTTATTCATTTCAGAATCAAAATTTTTATGTAAACTATATCTATAACCATCATGGTTCAAACCCTAGTGAGAGAAGTGATTTTATACTTTATCACCAGGTTACAATGGTTCTCTCTTATGTAAACTAAAATGTATGAAATATTTTTTATTCTAAAGATGAAACAATGATTATGCTTAATGTTAAGCTGATATGGTCACCAATTGTCAAATATAAGAGACCAATTAATAAATAAATAGAAGTGTATATTTAGTTAGTAGTTTCATTTTTGGGCTTCGGAAATAATATGAGAATAAAACAATTATAAATATCCATATCCTTTGTCGAGGAGGGGAGCTAGGGGACTGGGGGACGGAAGCATGAAAAGTTACCTTTCAAAAGACGGTGTAAATTAGACACTAATACAAATTAGTAATGTTATTATATTGTTTCAATGTAAGAAAATATAACCACCTAGTAACCAAAAGGTGAAAAAAAGAGCAAGAAAGATTACCTTTCTTAAATTTAAAAGAAAAAAAAAACAGTTAATTAGACACCGGCAAAATTTATAAAGTTAATTAACTAATAATCATGTACAAGACTATCAAAATCACGATTTTAATTAAAATCGTTTTTTATTTAAAAAATAAAAATAAATATTTGACCGATTTTGATTAATTTTAAACGATTTTGATCGATTTTATTAATTTATAAAAATATTTTAAATATTTTATTATTTATATATTATTAAATATTTTTTTACTGTTTCTGATTTTAATTAAAATTAAAATTATTTTATTGTTAAAATTTTAATTTTAACTAATTTTATTATTTAAAATCGCGATTTTGATAAAAATGATTATACCACATAAAAAGTGCACCCATTCGATGACAAAGTGATACACACAACTCATAAGTTATCAAGAAATGTGCGACCTTTTTCTAAGATTCTTGCCGTTTAATCATTACATTATCTTAGATATTTTACTAATTCATCATTTCAAGCAACTGGGTCCATTCCAACATATTCTACAAAAATAAAGTACATAAATAAAATAAACTCGCTCTTATATGTTGTTAAATGGCATTTGCCCATTGGTTAACATATTCTTTACAATGTTTATGCAGTATATTAAGAGATAATTTAGTTCCGGCGGTTTAATTCACATGAAATTTGATCTCTTTATTCTTCCGTCCTTTTACAGTATGAACTCAACTATAACAGTCTTAATGGATGAAACGATGGAGCAGATACAAGTACTATGGCTAATTTGATCGAGCTTGCAATTGTTAGAACAGAGATCGGAATAGTAACTTTGCCAAACATTTCGGGACTTGCTTGCATTGCTGTTTCAGTAATTCTTGGAAGCTCCTTTAACATAAGCTGCTCTCACAAGAAGTTAGTTCCTAGAGCAAGGTCATTTAGATTGGAAAGACTTTGTGAACGAGTTGTTCCAGTCTGGTGGGAAATTTTAAGTTGTTCCTCCAACGGAAGCATCTCATAACTGCAATTGAATAAAACAAAAAAAGATTAAAGAAGATTACTCAAGGAGGTTATTTGCTTTAAACACAATTATTTGCACAGCACAACAATCTGAACAAAGTCCAGCATGAGGGAACCTATTGCATTTATTTGGGACTGAAAAAAAAGGGCATGTCAACATTCAGGTGAAGGGAGAGTAAAATGATAACAAAAACTACAAAAAAAAAAAGAAAAAAAAATGCAAGTAACGATGCAAGTAACAAAGGATCTCAGTGCTGAGACCTTGAGACGCATCTAAGTACTTTGAGATTTCTTATAATGTTTTCTGAATGCGAAATCCTTAGATATTCCGGGCCTCCACCGATATACAATATATTGTACAGGATTTAGGATGTTGTTCAGATTTTAAACTGTATCTCTAAAGGTCATTGTATCTCTGAAGGTCATAACATGTAAGAATATGCAACTTACTGGTTGAGCAGCTCACAGTCAACGATGCTGTCAGGCCGATGAGCCTTTCCATGTGAGCAGAACTGGCAGAAAGATCTTCGATTTAAGCCAGCAACATGCCAAACAGCATCAACAAGCTTTTTCTGGAGGGACTGCAACCTACGGAATTTGTGTTCATCAAGAGGTGCAATACACCCAATGCTGCCTTCCAGGTTATCAAATAATAAAGCAAAGCGATTTGTTTTATCAGATCCTGGAGCACCACCAGTTCGATCAGATGAAGTAGAAAGCATCTGCAGCCTCAAGAATTTAGTCACATGGGCACCAACATGAAATTCAGCCCTTGAAAGAAGCTTTTGCCCCTTCCAACTTTTAGATATCTTTGTGCATAACAGAAAATATGTTTCAACACATCAAAAGGATTCATGATGAGCAGACCAACATTACCCCATCTAGCAATCTAACCAAATACCAATATTTTTGCAACTGTATCACTCCTACAATCAAGTATTAGAAAGGCAAAGAAGACCTTCAAACATGGGGAAATTTTACATGATTTCCACACTAATATCGTCACCATGAACTTCGTATGTTTTACCGAGACTTGAGGCTATATCAAGTAGCAGTAGTTAAAAAAATTTTGGCTCCTTCCTTATGTCAACTTTGATGGCAGATGTCTATGCATGGGTCCTACTAATAATCCTTCTTGAAGTTGAGCATCAAATATACCATCAAAAGAGACCACAAATAAACATTAAACAGAAAATTGGTAAGAGTATACTGACAAAGAGTAAAATGTAGAACTTGAATGTTAGAGCTAAATGGCAGATAATTCCTGTGGCCAGAACTTCCAAACCACAAAAAGGTACCTAACTTATTTTCATTTTGGCAAACGAAAAATAGCCTAAATGTAATCCAATCTACAGTAGTTTATCTGCTTTGCTTCTCATGCCAACCTTCCAACTTATCAAACACCAGAAGTGGTCTATGCCCAATCACTGACTACTCCGTATACTGAATGACTTTGAACTGAAAAAATTCTGTTGAAGGATATGAATGAAATTTTAACCTATATAATGTTGTCAACCTCAATCTGGCTTAAAATCAACCAAATTTCAACCAAATTTCAAATTGATGACGCGGCTGACCTGAATGTTCTTTTGCTCATCTGAAACCATGAGACTCAGGGTACTTCCATCTATCAAAAACACTCTTGTAAAACAGTCAAGTGAACCAAAATCTTTGGCCAATAAGTTAAGTTGAGCTCCTTGTTCCTTCCAACTAAG
Source organism: Trichilia minutiflora (assembly GCA_035590515.1). Lineage (NCBI taxonomy): Eukaryota > Viridiplantae > Streptophyta > Magnoliopsida > Sapindales > Meliaceae > Trichilia > Trichilia minutiflora. The sequence goes on along the minus strand of JAVXUL010000021.1, from coordinate 9,007,263 downwards.
AAAGTATATGCTAAAGTTTTTGACCTCCAACAGTGTTCATGAGCTCAACACATTCAACAAGAGCATAAACAAAAAGCATTGCGAAACATGTATCATCAATAGTAAATGAACAGCCGGCAGGAAATAAATGCATTCTGCAACATCCTAAAGGACTCATTTTTGCTATCTTGCTTCTTCAATTGGATTTCCGGTTTCCTGTTATAACATAATAAATGCCTCCATTCCTATTCAAACAATTGTTGCAACCATTCAAGCATTTTCATAAATAGCAGTGAGCTAAGTTCTTCTCCGTAGCTCATATAGAAGAAACACTAGACCTGAAAGCTTACACTAATAAGGATTAGACAATTGTGTTCAACTATAAGAGACCACACATGCAAGACCAGATTTTATCAACTGGAATTGATAGGTAATTGGCCCCGATCGTATTAAGCTATAACAATAGACACCTATGATAATTAGAAATCTAATGTGATGAAAATGCTGATTAACGGAATCACTGACCATACCTCAAACTCTTAATAAAACAAAAAACTCATGGCCAAAAAAAATCAAAAATTGAACTTTTAGCTGTTCTCTCTTCACCTAAAAGACAGAATTTAAGTGAGAGGTTGCTGTTAAGGAAACTGAAGATTTTGAGAAAAATCATCTTCATACTTTTATTCACATAAGATGAGGTATATAGATAGGAAAGTCTACAATTAAGTCCACAAAATTTGCTAACAACCCTACCTAATGGAGGAAAATCCTCCACAAACTGAGGGATGCTAATTTAGATGCTAATTTATAGGATCTAATCAAATCCTTTATTGATATGCATAAACTGGGTAACTAAATAACTAAAATTTAGGAAATAAATAAAATAACTAAAATAGAATTCCACACTCCCTCTCAAGCTGGGTTGTAAATATTATCCATGCCCAGTTTGTAGCTCAGTTCTTCAAAATTTGTTCTTGGAAGGGCTTTGGTGAGTATATCTACTGTTTGAGACTTAGTGGGTGTATAGATAAGCTGCACAATTGAATCTTTAATCTTCTCTGATATGAAATGTCGATTAATCTCGATGTGTTTGGTCCAATCATGGTGAACCGGGTTCTTAGCAATGATAATAGTAGCTTGATTATCACAAAACATCATGATAAGATCCTTGTGAGTGACTCCTAGTTCCTTAAGTAACCTCTGTATCCACATTCCTTCACAGATGCCTAATGCTAGTACCCTGAATTCAGCCTCAGCGCTGCTCCTTGAGACCAAGGGTTGCTTCTTGCTTCTCGAAGTTATGAGGTTTGCCAACACATAATAACAATACCTGATATGGAATGCCTATTTGTTATATCACCAGCCCAGTTTGCATCCAAGAAAACTTCAATGGTTCTCTTGTTATCTTTCTTGTACAGTAGTCTTTTGCCCGAAATCATCTTTAGATACTTTAGAATCTTGTTTACAGCTTCCATGTGTTCCTCAGTTGGATTGTTCATAAATTGGCTCACAACACTTACAAAAAATCCATTGTCAAGGAGAGTCTGTGATAGGTATATAAGATGACCAATAAGTCTCTGATATCTTCCCTTGTCCACTCGTCCAGAGTTTTCTTCAGTTCCTATCTTCTTGATAGAGTCCATAGGAATGTCTGCTGGTTTACACCCTAACATACGTGTTTCTTTCAGTAAGTCTAGAACATACTTTCGTTGTGAGATAAATATGCCCTTGTTTGACCGTGCCACCTCCATTCCTAAGAAATATTTAAGAGGTCGAAGATCCTTGATCTCATATTTCCTAACCAATACTTTCTTCATCCTTGTAAGTTTATCTTCGTAATCCCCTGTCAGAAATATATCGTCAACATACACAATTAATACTACAACCTTCTTTTCAGGGGAAAATTTTACAAACATGGTATGATCCACCTGGCATTGACCCATACCTTACAATTGAGTATACAAACTTTCCAAACCAAGCATGAGGGGATTGTTTTAAACTGTAAAAGGATTTCTTAAGTTGGCATACCCTGTTGTAGTTTAATGCAGTTTTCAATCCCGGTAGGATTTCCATATAAACTTCTTCTTCAAGATCACCATTTAAGAATGCATTTTTGATATCTAATTGGTGTAATGGCTAGTCGTTGTTAGCCGCAAGTGATAGAAGAATACAAATAATATTGAGTTTGGCTACTGGTGTAAACGTGTCCTGGTAGTCTATTCCGTATGATTAAGTGAAACCTTTAGCAACAAAGCGAGCTTTTAGTCTTTCAATACTTCCATCAGCTTTGTGTTTGACAGTAAAAATTCATTTACAGCCAACAAGCTTTTTTCCTTTAGGAAGATCAGTGATCGCCCACGTATCATTCTTTTCCAATGCATTAATTTCTTCATATACGGCTTTCCTCCATCCAGGACTCTCAAGAGATTCTTGTATGGAATGAGGCATCTGCACACGATCAAGAGAGATGACAAAGGCTTGATGTGATGGTGATAGGCCTTTATATGAGACAAATTTGCAGATAGGATGGTTAGTGCATGATCTAACACCTTTTCTTAAAGCAATTGGCATATCAGGATCTTCATTTGCAGCAACAATCTCCTCAGAACTCAAACTAAAATTTTCCTTACATGATTGACTTTGAATGGAGTTTGATTCTGGTTCAGAGTCTTGGTCAAGAGTGAGAGGAATTGAGTCCACTATTTTCCTTTTAGGCTTTGATTTCCTAGAGTAGACACGTAGCTCTTTAGTCATGATTTTTGGAGACTTAGACATAGTAGGGGTATGGCTCTCAGGTATTTCAGTTTGAGATGATGATGGATTTTTAGGAGGGCTCTTAGGTATTTCAATTTGAGATGATGATGGATTTTCAGGAGGGTAACTCTAAAAGTGACTTTGGGAATGATTTTTAGATTCCAGACTTTGAACATTTGGTGGAGTTGAAGTTGGAAGGTGAAGGAGATTTTGACTCTCGGCCCAAAACTGTTATTCACTTATGTTCTCCTTCTGAATTAAGGGTTTTGGATAATATGAATGATATTCGAAGAAAGTGATGTCCATAGAGTTGTATACCTTCTTGCTGATGGGAGAGTAACACTTAAACCCCTTTTGATGAGATGAGTAACCAAGAAACACTTAATAGATTTAGGATCTAACTTGTTTCGGTGATGTTGGCTTATATGGACAAACATTGTATAGTCGAATATCTTATGATCCAAAGATGTGAGTATTTTGGTGTTTGGGAATTTATCTAGGAGTATTTGACATGGGGTTTTGAATTTGAGGATTCTAGAAGGCATTCTATTAATGAGATATGCATTCGTAAGAACTGCCTCTCCCGAGAAGTGTTTTGGAACATATGTAGAGAACATAAGAGATCGTGCCACTTCTAATAAATGTCTATTCTTTCTCTCTGCAACTCCATTTTGTTGAGGTGTATCAATACATGAACTTAGATGAATTATGCCTTAGTTAAGAAGGTATGACCCTAGTGTAGACTCAAAATATTCTTTGGCATTGTCTATTTTGAGGGCTTGAATCTTGGTTTGAAATTGGGTTTGTATCATTGTATGAAAATTTTGGAATATTTGAACTACTTCAGATTTTTCTTTCATCAAGAATATCCAGGTTAACCTAGTATGATTATCAACAAATGATACGAACCACCTTGTTCCCGTGAGATTCTTCATTTTTGAAGGCCCCCTGTCCCCACATCACTATGAATTATGGCAAAAGGATGAGATGGTTTATATGTAATGCTGGGATAGTTAATGCGAGTATGTTTGTCTAGTTGGCAAATTTCACAACTAAAAAAATTTGGAGTTTTATTGATAAACAAGGAAAAAGTTTTTTGAGATACATGAAATTTGGATGACCCAAGCGAAAATTCCATAACATGACCTCACTATCTTTATTAATATTTAACTGACTCACACAATTTGCACTTTGGGTTGGTCTTCTAGATAGAGCTTGGCCTTTAAGAAAATAGAGTCCGTAATGCATCTCAGCACTGCTAATCATCTTCCTTGAATCCAAATCCTGAAATTCACATAGGTTCGGAAAAAATTTAGTCACACAATTAAGATCACGAGTTAATTTACTAATAGAAAGTAAATTGCAGTCCAACTTAAAAACATGGAGAACAGAATTTAGAGTTAGGTCCTTAGAAATAGGGACATAACGCAATCCCTTAATCCTAGTGAGTGATCCATCTGCAATTCTCACTGTGTAGTCTTCCTTGCATGGACTATACTCATGGAATAAATTAATATCACTCGTCATATCCGACGCTCCTGAGTCAATGATCCAAGTATTTGCTTGTTGCTTATTGACAACAAGGGCATTAAAAACTTTACCTTTATGTGCCAGTAAGCTGGTTCTAGCGGTAGAAGTACTTGTCTGTGTTGATGAATTCTGTTGAAACATTTTTTGTAATATCTCAAGTTGGTCTTTTGTAAAGGGACTTGTTTCTACGGATTTGGGATCATCATCTGAAGTGGTAGCAGCATTGGCTCGGCTTTCTCGATCATTTGCAGGTCGTGAGGGCTTCCAATCCATTGGTTTTCCATGGATTTTCCAATAGGTTTCTCTGAGATGTCCTGGTTTACGGCAATGATCACACCATGGCCTCCCCTTTCTTTGATGATTGTCATTGCTGTTTTTGTTAGGAAAACCTTGGGCTGCCAAAGCAGATCCTTCAAGAGGAGAGGTATGAGTCTGAGATCCCATCATGATCTTTTTTCTACTTTCCTCACGTCTAACTTCAGCAAATGCCTCACGGGGACTTGGGAGAGGCTTAATTCTCATAACTCTACTTCTAACTTCATCAAGATTTTTATTGAGGTTGAGAAGAAATTTGAAAGTCCGTTTTTACTCCACAATCTTTCGATATAGGGTTAAGTCTTCAGTGCAATTCCATGAATAAACTTCGAACATGTCGAGTTGTTGCCAAAGGCGAGCCAGATTGTTGAAGTATTGGGTCACGGTGAGATCTCCTTGACGTAAGTCATGCAAATTAGTTTCAGCCTCAAATAGTTCTGCTGTATTTTTAGTGCTGGAATAAGTTTCTCTTGTGGCATTCCATATCTCTTTAGCGGTTCCGTATAGAATAAAGTTCTCTCCAATGTCGTTGTTCATGGAATTGATCAGCCATGACATAACCATGTGATTCTTAGCCTTCCAGCTTCTGAAATTGGGATCATCCTTCCCTGGGATTGTGATTTCATCCTTGTCCTTTCCGCAGATATACATCATCATGGACTATGACCATTGAAGGTAATTTTGTCCGTTGAGTTTGTGGCTAGTGATGAGAAGAGGGGTTGCTTTAGTTTCTCCATGATAGCTTCCAGTAGATGGAGGATTGAAGGTGACTTCTGATGATGAAGAGGTTTGTCTCTCTATATCCATGCCGTGCTTTGTCATGGAGAATTAGGTATACAAAGGAGGCTCTGATACCATGAAGATTTTGAGAGAAATAATCTTCATATTTTTATTAACATAAGATGAGGTATATATACAAGAAAAGTCTACAATCAAGTCCACAAAATTTGGTCACAACCCTGCATAACAGAGGAAAATCCTCCACAAACTAAAGGATGCTAATTTATAGGATCTAATCAAATCCTTTATTGATATGCATAAATTAGGAAACTAAATAACTAAAATTTAGGAAATAAATAAAATAACTAAAATAGAATTCCACAGTCTTAAATTTCTTTTTCCTAATGTGCTCTTGGTCATGGAGCATACATGTGAGAGTGCATGACCATAGATCTCTGATTTGACATCATAATATGAAATATATGTGACCATTTTTGGGCTTGATATTGGTAAGACCTTATTATATTTATCTTGCTGGTATGCAGGATGTTGTTGGCTTTTAGTGAGCAGACAAAAGGTCAAAAGTTACCAGAGAATGCATCAGACCAGGAAATGCTTGAAATTGTTATGTCCAGGTGGATCTTCTTTGATTCCTAATTTGCAGTTAAGATGTTTAAAACAATAATGTGTTTAAAGACACTTGTATAATAGCAATCAAGAAATGTTCTGTTGTAGATTCTATGCCCTGCCTCAAAGTTCATCCTTGCTTGTCTTTACGACTTTTTTAAATAATGCATTAAAATGATCACCAATATGGGTTGTAAACCTTTTAGTCACGGTATTATTCTTGAAAAGCAGTGGGAAGATAAAATGAAATACATCCAGTCTTAGAAATAAAGGAATTAAGTATTGATGAATATTGATTGTTTCCCTTAATTCTCTCCATCTTTCTTCCCTTCCTTGTATTGTCCATTTCTTATTCTTTTCTATGCACTTTCTCTGCCTTTTTCTATTTTCCATTTCCTCCTTGTTTAACTTTCTCTCTTATATCAAAAATTAATCCTAAATCATTGGACACGTAAATATATCTGTAAAGTTCATCAATTGATTAATGACAGTGACAGATTTTTGTGTCTATACTCCTAAATGATCTCCGAATTGATAACTTCAAATATCTCCCTTTTACCTTTGTTTGAATTGTTATTTTTCCTTATGTATGAACTAGTGCAGCATGTGTGTTGATGTGAATGAATGTAGGTATGAAAAAGAACTTATGCATCCTATTCAGAATCTTCTAAATGGAGAGCTTGCTCGGGCTTTGCTCATCCAGGTAGTACATGCTCCTTTTGACTTTTGGTTGCTGCTTACAGTTCAGGTTATATAACAATGCGTTCATGCATTACAGGTTCAGAAGCTGAAACTAGATATTGAGACGTGAGTTCGTGAATTGGTATTCCGGACATATTATAAATTTTGTTGATTTCTAGTTTGATTCATCATTGTGTGACCTAAAAAATGTTGGTCTGTACAGGGCAATGCTTGAGCTGGATCAGATTCTTAGGGCAAATGAAATCAACTTTGCTATTCTTGCTGCCTTACCTGCATTCTTTCTCTCTTTTATCTTTCTCATGTTGGTGCGTGCATGGATTCAGCGGGTAAGGAAATAGTGAGATGCCCATTTGACATGTATCCGAGTAATATCATAGTGTATAGTATCTGATGCACAGGAAAGTATATGGGAATGTAGGTGTTGTTTACTGCACAATAGAATTGGTAATACAGACTATGAACCTTCTGGAAACTGCTGATTTGGCAAGAAAAATAATCATACTTTAGAGGACAAAGAGAACTACATTGATGGGTTGGTGGTAGGGTTCGCTCTGGATTTGGGTTTCAATCTCTAAAGATTTTTGAGATACCTCCTCTTTCTTCATTCATCTACTTTCGGAGGGGGGATTTGGGATAAGATTGTAGAGGCTGGTTTAGCTTTGTATAGCAGTGGTTCAGTGATTGGGTATTCATTGTGTTCAGTTACCACTTGACCTCAATTCTTAAGTTTGAAGGTTGGGTCTAAGCAGTAATATTTAAGCTTTAACACTTTTGCTCATGTTCAAGGCTGGACTATACAGGCTTTTCACATGGACTGAGATATTAAACACAGGCTTCCTATTTTGCTTTATGAGTTATAATTTAATTAATAAAATAGAATTGTTGTTTGAAAGGATTCAAACACAACATAAGGTCGAACTGGCCCTAATACCATGCCAAGTTACTGCTTGACCTAAAAGCTTAAGCTTGAAAGTTGAAATTAACAGTCCAAACAATAATTTTAAGTTTCTATGCATTTGTATATCATTGAAGCATTATCATGCAAAATTGGTTGGTCTGTTTGAGTTTGCCATGAAATGCCAACCCGTTGTTTTCATTGCATTTTAATGTGTCTTGACATATATGTTGATATCAACAGGTCTTGACTCAGTAGTTTCTGTGAGAAAACGTTTTCTGCATTGTAGTTCTTAAGTTCCATCTTTTCAACTTGGAAATGTAGTTCTCCAGTCTACTATATTTTCTTTGACTAACAATATATTGTTTTGTAGTTAATATACAATTTTTTTCCTGATATTCAAACTTTGAACTTTTTCTTTTAAACTATTCTGGTACAGCTTCAATGGCAAGGGTAGAATATTTTACGAAAAAGCTACACTTGTGAAAAATTACTAAAGCAATCATAAAGAATATCCGTTTTACTTTTCCTCTCTGTTCTTTCAAAAGGTTGTATATTGTTAAATTCCTTTCATGAATTGATCAGTTGTAATGTCATGAATTGATGTTAACCAAAAGTATTTTAACGCTTTGCATGGAGGAATATGGAACCATACACTAGAATGCCAAACTTTGATATTTGTGTTATTGAAAGAGCCGACTATTTATGATTTTCTTGCTTCTATAAATCAGGATTCTAGGGCAGAAGGAAGGGGTAGAGTTGCTCGGCAACAAAGGAGACTAACCATTGTGGAGGTTGAGAAAAGAATTATGCAATACCAAATTTACATTGACCAAGGGTTGGTAAGAAAAATTTGGATTGAATTTTCCGTCACGGTCCATTTTCTTCCTCTATATTATGGCTTGTACATTTGTTCAACTCGGTGGTAAAATTTACTTACCTCATATATTGTGTGCTTAAGCATTGTGTTGACATAATTTTCTCCCTGTGCAAGTTGTACACATCCAGATACGCAAGTACTGTCCAACTTCTTTAATTAACTGCAACTTTCTTGCCATCTTTCCTTGACAAAACTTGCTCCCCATGCAAGTTGCACACATCCACATAGGCAAATACTGTCAACTTCTTTAATTAACTGTAACTTTCTTGCCATCTTTCCTTGACAAAACTTGCTCACCATGCAAGTTGCACACATCCAGATACCCATGTACTGTCAACTTCTTTAATTAACTGTAACTTTCTTGTCATCTTTCCTTGGTGCAGGGAGCTTGTTATGAGAAACAAGTATGAGAATAACCAGTTGCTGATGGTTTATTGGACTTTTTGTTTACAGGAAGAGGATGCACAATGCATGTTAGGATTAGTGTTATGCAGTCTAGATCGCCTATTTCATGCTGTTCAGAGGCATGCGAAAGAAACTGGTGAATGGCAATGGTAAGTTTCATTGACAGATTTCACATATTCTTTCCCCTCTATTATACAATTCAATAGGCTGTCTTTTTGTGCCTTCGTAATCCATGCATTATGTATGCTTGTGCTTGAGAGCGAGATATTTGATCGCTAACGAGTAAATACAATGGACAGTTTAAAACAGGATATTGTTGATTTGGTAAAACCTAGCCTTCAAACTTCGTATAAGCTCAGGATCATATCACGCATGCAGAGGATGTACGATTGTTTGCTTCCCACACTGAAAAGGCAATAGCTCTCACCTTTCTTTTACTTTCCTTTTGGACTAAATTGTTGTAAAATACAATTTTTTGAGGGGCAATGTAACATTTCTTGACACATGAGTTTCCATTTTCTTTTGGATGTCATAGAAGGGAATAATTCAAATTTCGTCATTGGATTAAATGAAATGAACGGTAGAGATCTTGAAATTGAGATAATCTATGGATCTTATACTGGAATTTCCTATACCCTCATAGGAAATCGTGTTAGAGAAAATCATTATAAAGTGACTAAATTATCATATCAAGGTTTGCACTTCGTCAAATATTCAAATATTCACCACAAAGTCTTGAACAATCATTTGAAATAAAATTCTTTAGGATTTTATCAAATTAAGTTTAAATTACCATCAAGAGTAAAGTTTACCCTAATCCTTCATCCATTGATAATCTTTAAGGCTGTTATTATTTTTCACTTCTTGTTTTAAACTTCTTTTCTTTCTGAAAACAGATACAATAATTGTTCGATTTCTGCTCTTTTAAAAATGATCCATAAAACAGATAAATAAATTTACCTCGAAGGGTATGTTTGGCTTCCGCACATTCTTTTAACTTACACCCAAAATTTTAGAAAATCACCATCACAAGCCAATGCTACAGTAATAAAAATTTAAAAATAAATAAATACACATTATTAGATATCTTATAATGCCTCACAATTAATTAAAATAAAATATTTTTATTTTTATTTAAACTGTCAAACACAAGGGATGTTTGTCAAAGCAATAATAATTTTTAGACTTTTTTCTCAATCTTTTAAGAGTATCTACCAAAACTCAGTTACAGGAATATACAGTACATACAAATTGAACAGTTGATTCAAAAAGTGTGCTGATTTTCAAATAGAGAACTACTCAACTCTAGTCTATTTGAACATATTAAAGAAGCTTACAGTTTCATTAAGAGCATGGATGAAATTATCAACATCTTCTTTCCTATTGTAAAAATAAAGGCTAGCACGCGCACTTGCATTCACTCCTAAATACCGATGAAGAGGCTGAGTACAGTGATGACCGGATCGGATGGCCACTCCATGCTGACATTGAATTTTAACTAGGTAGGTGAGTTGCTATTCTTCTTTCAATCAGTTAGGAAGCAAGTCTTTCTCTACTAATTATTCTCAGTAAATATTGAAAGGAAAGACAATTACTCACCTGTTGGTCCAAGATAGTTGCTACATCTGTTGGGTGAATGCTTTCAACATTGAAAGAACAGAGAGCAGCACGTTTAACATGCTCAGAAGGTTTGGGTCCGTAGATGCGAATATTAGGAATCAATAGGAGGCTTTCGTATAAGTACTTGGCTAGCTCCATCTCATAAAAGGCAAAAAGAAACAAATGAAACTAGCAATCTAGTATTTTATAGTGCTAATAAAGAAGTTGCTGTCCAATTGGTTTCTTTCTATATTTGTAGATAAGAAGGACGCAAGTGCAACTCTATGTACATATAGTTCTATCTTTTCACAGATTGCTATTAACGAAGGATTTTTCTTTCTATTTTCACTTTTATTTTATTTGTTCTCTCCTGTATGTGTATTGTCTCAAATATATAACTATGGGTTCTTTTGAGGAAAAAAAGGTTCAAACTTGGCCATTCTTGGGTGAGAAGTGTGAGATAACGGATGAGATGGTAAAAGATTTTTCCTCCCAAAAGGTTGTAAATTATCTGCTAGATATTATTATTAGAATAGAAGCAAAAGGTTGAAAAATCCGCTTTACCTCGTATTCATGAATTCTCTGCATGCCAATTGCTGTCAAATAATCAATTGCTGCTCCGAATCCAATTGCTTCCCCAATTGCTGGTGTTCCAGCTTCAAATCTGATCCAAAAAAACATTAATTATATAATAAAATGCATAAAAGATAACATATAACATATAATTCTGTCATATGAAAAATTAAGTCAAATTTAAGTGATTAAAAAATTATTTTCTTCAACTACTATATGCATCACAGGACGATGATCTTTAACATAATTAAAGCGGAACTGCCAGTACATTTAAGATTCCTGACAATGATAACAACATGGCTCACTAAAATTTAATATATAGTGCTTTAAAAGCCAAAGAAGAGTATGCGTATCAGAAGCAAAGTTCAATAACACGCACATGATGTCTACCGTTCGAATCTATGATGCATGCTGTTAAAAATGATTACATTTAAAAGAACAAAAAGTCGATTAGTAGAAGAGCTGAAAAAAGTATCAAGTTAAAGAAAACGTAGGTTACAATAGCTTTTAATTTTGTAACCAAATGCAACAATTGTTTTTAATTGTATCCAAATGCAACGATTGCATCACTATTAGTAGCAAACTCAATTTCTGTTCAAAAACAATAAACGCAGATTTTGAAAGTTAATTCCCAAAGTGATTTTTCAACTTATATAACAAGTAAACGGATACTGTTTCGACATTGTCTCCCAAAAGGAGCTACTTTGGAAGTAAAAGAGAGATGGACCAGGCCTCTCAAGGAGATACCTCCATGACCAATTTTGTCCACTGGCATAAGAATAAAAACACGATCAGTGCTCAATTTTCAGAAATGTTCATGCATAACAAAAGAAAAAGGAGAGATCAGTTCCTTGGGATGCTAAAAGGCACCAAATACTAAAAAAACTTATAAAAAGATTGTGAAAAGCAATAGAAAACTGATCAAATAAATAATCCAAGAGAAATGCGCACTAAATGGTATTAAGAATGAGTAGACAAATCTTTGTGCTTTTTCAGAATTTCCTAATGCAGTCCCCCTTGTAAGTCATAATATGTCATGCTTCTGACACCTAACTCCATTGGTTTTGCAAATAAATTTAGTCTTAATCTGAACAGAAGCCATAAGTTCAACCTCCACTCGAATAAATCCTGATGATGGTGTAATGTTAACTTGTGATTACTGAAACAAACTGCTAGCAGGCAACCAATCAGTGCATATTTATACAAAATATTGGTCAATATTTAAACAAATCCATCAACCTGGATGGAGGATCTGCATACGTGGAGTGATCTAGAAACACATCTGAAATCATTTCTCCACCACCTGTGCAGAGCCAAAAGAAAAAAAAAGGTCATGTTAGAACCAACTTCAGCGAATGCTTGTCACAGCTGTCACAGATACAGATATACAAAACTCTTAGAAAAATATGACTTCCAGAGCAACAAAATTCTAATACTAGCTTCAAGAAATAAGAGCTTACCTAAAAATGGAGGCATGGTTGACAAGAGATCACTCTTACCATATAAGAAGCCAATGCCTGTAGGCCCACACATCTGAAGCATAATTATTTCTTAATCTCATAACTCACTAATAAGGCTTATAATTCAGTATACAAGGCAAAAACCTGACCTTGTGAGAAGAAGCAACAAGAAAATCGGCATCAAGTCCATGGACATCAACCACCATGTGAGGAACACTTTGACAAGCATCTACAAGTACTTTAGCTCCAACACAATGCGCCCATTGCACAATCTCTTCAACAGGTAGAATGGAAGCTACAGAAAAATGAAAAACAAAATATGAATATTTCTTACTGCATGTATCAGTACTTATCATTATCCCAACCCAGATCTCCAATCAATAGTATCGGTAAATAAACCTTAAAATGCATTAATCAAGTGAACTTACGGAAACTGACTTGATTTTAGTCTTTTAACAGACATATAAAATCCATACACAACAATATGATTTTAATCCATGCATCATAAGCAAGAAGGAGCCAAAATCAAGTGGTTGGTAGTATAGACTATGAACTGCTGGTCAGAGCCAGCAGTAAAACCAAAGTAGTTATAATGAGGATCATATTAAATATCATACTAAATATTATTTAACTCACAATCCAAATAAACCTAAGTGATAAAACATTTGCAAGCCAGACCAGAAACTAAATCTAAAGCAGGTATCCAAACATGAAAACATAAATAAAATGGCCTTCTTACCATAACAGGTAAATCCAACCAAAAATCAAGCTATTAATAATCATGCCTAACCTAGTACAAGTAGCTATAGCAAATACAGCATTAATCAACATCAAATGTTTCAACAGAGACTTCCAAGACCTCCACAGTCATTCTAGTATGGAAAAAATTCTTTAATATTCATCATAAAGAAACAAAAGGACAATTTATGATGAAAACAAATGACAGATAAGAAGAAAGCAGATTTGCTGCAGAATTATAGTCAACTGTCTTAGCTGAAGTATCTGTTACATGAAACCTACCAAGCATGTTTGAGACATGATGGACAACTACAAGTTTTGTCTTCCTTGAAAGTGTTTCCTTCAACTTGTCCACATCAGGAATTTCATCTTCATTTAATTCCAAAAACTTCAAAATTGCACCAGTCTTTTGAGCTACAAGTTGCCAGGGCACAAGGGCACCGTGATGTTCAGCCACTGTGAGTATGATCTGCAAGAAAAATAATGTAATGCAACACCTTGAACTGGATATAGAGAATAGCTGTAAGAAACACACTCAGGTTCCATCTTAAGAACAGTATTAGAGAAAAATAATTGAGTCCAACAATATAGAAAAAAACCTAAATATCAATGGGGGTATGGAATTTAATAACAGAACCAGAGGTTCCATTTTTCACCAAGCTTTGAAAAAAACTGAAAAAGGGAAGCATCTAAATCTTGTGAGAACAGGTTAAGCAAGTTGGAAAGATATGTTCTTTAAAATATCAGAACAGATTGTTGCAGTGCTCTGGACCTAGGAAAATCATATTTTGAGTATTTTTTTAAAAATAGAAAGAGGGAAACATGCTTGCACGCTATTTAGAGCGCTGTAAGAGAGCAATTTGAATCAAAATATCCGTTTCTGACCCCTACAACTCTTTCCTTCTGTCTTCGAGACATTTCTTCCTGATAAAGCAATAAATCCTCGAACTAGTCTACACTCCATTTTCTTATCCTTTCATTTTTTATTGTAACTATTAATCCAACCAACATAATTTCAGAATCAACATGTAATTTACAAAATACATCATTTACTTTGCAATAATGTATAAATTAGGGAGAGAGTGAGTGAATTTAGAAAACAACCCAAAACACATAATTTCAGCAAACTAGTTGAAAATATACCTCATCGTCTTCTTTCAAATTAGAGAGTCCCCAAGAATAGGCCACAAGATTGATAGCTTCAGTGGCATTCCTTGTAAATACAATCTCTCTAGAATCAGATGCATTTATAAAAGCTGCCACTTTCTTTCTAGCCAACTCATATTCCTCCGTCGCCTTTGCACTACATCCACACACTCAAAAAAATAACAATCCAAACTGTTTTCACAGAAATTCAAGTACATAACAATTGTCCATACTTTAGACACCATAACTCCAATAAACTAAACCTTAAGTAATGAATTCCCCGGTGCACATTCGAATTGTAAGCTTCGTAGTATTTCTGTAAAGCTTTCAACACAGCAATTGGTTTCTGAGAGGTTGCCGCGTTGTCCAAGTAGACAAGTTTCTTCGACCCATTAACCTCCTTAACAACAACAATGACGATATGTGCAATTCAGACTTGTGAAGAGAAACATGCCCCATGCAAGAAAATGTGGCTCATGCAGGAAATTACTGAATAAAGTCTAATTTGTTTTAATTAAACCATTAGCAGATAGAATTTGGTATTTAGTGGTTGTTTTCTTTCCTAATTCTTAGCATTATTTATTTTTTTTTTTTTATGTATATAAAGCATGGTGGTGGAATCCACTGAAGAATATAATAATTATTTTAAGACTACATTCTGTTCCCTTTTACAACTCTTAGTCTCTTTTCTCACCAATCCATTTGCACGTGAAGGATCTTTACACTCACTTACCTCTCAATCCCATGCTAGCAATCCATCTCATCCGCATCTTAAGTTACCTTTTCTCCGATTTGATGGAAACGACAAGTTGGATTTATAAGGATGAGCAATATTTTGAATACAAGGAAATTTTGTCTGTCCAACGGGTTCAGCTAGCTTCCTTCCATTTAGAAGGGATTGTTCTTCAATGGCATCGATAGCTAACGAAGTTTCGAGGGCACTTATCTGGAACGAATTTGTCAAGGTTGTACTACTTGGTTTTGAGCCCACGGACTATATGTATCCCTCAAAAGTTTTGACATGACTCAAGCAAGTCACCACTGTAACAACATATCAAGAAGGTTTTGAGAGGCTTTCATATCGTGTCTATGGCCTACCCGAAGATTTTTTAATCGGTTGTTTTGTTGCAGGGCTTCGGGACAATATTCATATTGACGTGAAGATTAAACAGTCCCATACCTTGGCAGATGCGATTGAAATAACTAGGCTAATCGAAGGACGAAACTAGTTATAGAGGAAGTCCACCCAACCAGTTCATTCCCTAACAATCATGGCAACATCGAGGGGAACGATCGACCCAACAGCGGGTGTGCTTGAACCACCCCCAAACCAATGTACAACGCACAGTTCTAATTCTCCTCCAGCTAGGTTTCGCCGAATTGCCAACCAGGAAGCACGGGAGCGTCGAGAAAAGGGCCTATGTTACTACTGTAACGAGAAATTTATCCCAAGGCGATCCTTGCGACGAACCCTAACTGTTTAAATTGAGGATAACCCCAGGTAAACGTTGAAGATATTGAGGACAGTTTGACCAAAGCAATAGCTCCTGGTGGAATCCCTCGAACATAAGACAGTAAACTTCAACTCATCTTTTACCCGTTTGGAAGACTTCCACCCTCCTTCCTCAACTCGAAGCTATCTTAGATCGACGTATCATTTGCAAAGGCACGTATCGTCCCAAAACTGAAATCTTAGTAAAATTGATAGGAGCACCCGTGGAAGATAACATGGGAGGGGGGGGAGAGGGGAGAATGATATGTGCAATTCAGACTTGCGAAGAGAAACGTGACTCATGCAGAAAGGCTCAGGCAGGAAGTTATTGAATAAAGTCAAAAATGATTTAATTAAACCGTTAGCAAATAGGATTTCGTACTTACCTAATTCTTAATATTATTATTATTTTTTTACGTATATAAAGCATGGCGATGGAAGAATCTATTGGGAAATTTAATAATTATTCTGAGACTGTATTCTGTCTCCTCCTGCAACTCTCGTTCTTTTCTCTCTTTAAATTATATTATGCAACTATCGTTCTCTTCTCTCTCTTTAAATTATATATATATATATCAAACAACAACAATAATATAAACACCGTGTGGGCAGAAGAAACAGCAATGAAGAAAGCAAGCACCTGATGAAGGATTGGGAAATCGGGTCGGGTTATGTGGCCAAGAGAAACTGAGCCGGTAGAATTGGATGCAGTGACAGCAGAAGAAGAAGAAGAACAAAGCTTTCTAAACTGAAATCTTCTCAAACTCGAAGTGTTATTAGAGTTTAAGGAATTGAAGAAGGATGGACGTACAGAAACCGCACCTACCATGATCAAACAGCGCAGCGGAGCAAAGGGCGAATCATCATCTGCAGTGTGAGGTTAATTTTTCTTGGGCCTTATCCCGCCAGAGAGAGAAAATTATTGGTGTCGTATTCGGTGCCGCTGCGAGGGGCCGGGTAAGAAAACGAAAGGAATTAATAAAAAATAATAAGTGTTTATAAGAATTCAAAAATATCTATGTAAAAAATTTTAATCAAAAATAATTTGGATCATTGTTTACAAATGAAAATATTCTTAAAATTAAAAATAAATTTATTAAATTATTTTTTATTTTATTTTAATTCTAACCTTAATTTTTTTACTATGAAATTTTTTCATTTGATTGCATCCTTTTCGATGGTAAAATACAAAAAAATCACATATTTCACATATTTCATCTCGTACATTTTCTGATTGCAAGGTATGTAAAAGTTTAATTTTTATTGTTTGATTATAAATGAATCAGTAGTATGTATTATGGGAGAATTTTGTTAAATGTAAAATCGTAAAAAGTGAAAGAAGGTGAAAGAATTTTTTACAGGAAGCTGGAAGACGGGTTCTGATGCGTAGGAGCGCGCCATTGAGAGTCATAGGGCGCCACGTCTTACTCCCGATGACACGCAGGAGCGCGCTCCTGCTCGCCATCGAGAGTCGACGTGGCTCCCATCCAGGGCATCACGTCGACTCTGGTTTTAATTTTTTTTAATTTTTTTTTAAAATATAAAAAATAAATTTATTTAATTTAAAAAAATGGCACTCTCTATGTAAATTTAAAAAAAAAATTAAAAATTAAAAAATAAAATTAATTAATTTAAAAAAATAGATATAAGTTTTAATTTAATATTTATAAAATATAAAATATTAGGTTTTTATTAAATATTATTAAAATTATAATATTTACAATAACCTAATTTAATATTATATAATTGAATATTATTAAATA
>JAVXUL010000021.1:8959120-8989585 GCA_035590515.1 Trichilia minutiflora | reverse complement strand
TGTGTGTCTCTCTCTCTCTCTCTCTCTCTCTCTCTCTCTCTCTCTCTCTCTATATATATATATATATATATATATATGTTGTTGGGAAAAAAATTTATAATATCATATATTAATTTAAGCAAAAAGAAAAAAGGAACCTTTAAGATATAGTATGATGGTGAGGATATATCTGTGCGGGTTTTGTGTTCTAAATTTGATTCTCACTCAGAATTTTTTATATTAAAGCGTCAAGGAGGTTAGGTCAGGGATTTTATCCTATATTTAATATCATTGCATGTTGTTTTTGTGTACGTACTTTATAGTTTAGGATGATTATAAGATAATTTATATGATCTCACCCTTAAAAAGTTATATTAGTCCTGTCTATAACTGAACGACTTAATAATAATGAGGTATAAGAGGTTTTTCTTGTATAAAAAAAAAGAAAAAAAAAAGGAAAATGTCATTGTTGTTTGGTTGGTGAAATTTGTTTGGACATTTGGGGTGTGTCATCAATCAAATAGAGTATGAGATTTGATATTTTCCTGAAATTGGTGTGACCTTTTACATGGCAATTTCACATATAATCGATTTCCTTCTTTAATATTTAATTCATTGTTGTTATTTATATTTTTTTTACCAGCTTTGGGTTTTGCTTTTGCCTACTAATGGAAGGGCAACTAGGCATATGCTTGTTTAATTGTCGGACAATGAATAGGCAGCAATCCTACATCTCCATATGTCTTGAGAAACGTGCCCACATTACTGTGCTTGTTAGATAGCTTTAAACTTTTAATCACCGGTTGAGAGTACTGAGTTAACTCATTTAGATTTCTGATATTTCTATTCTCATTTCTATCTGTCTGTCATACCACTACAATTTAATTACCCTGTTTATTCCCATGTCCCTTATGTCACACACAAAAGAAGGAAAAAAAAAGAAGGAAACTTTTCTATTCTGTGTTACTCAGTGAATTCTTCTCTCTCGTTTTCCTGGGTAAATAAAATAGATCAAAAAAAAGGGACAAAAACTGCGAAAGGACTTGGGTAAAACTCTTATACTACATAAAAAAACAAGGGGAAAACAAAACGAAACAAAAAATCTTTACTAATAAAATTTTTTTTAAAAAAACTCGGAATCTTCTTTTACCAATAAACTTCTAATTCATACACTTATAGATGTTGATTAATCATTTAACTGATAGACATTTAGAAAATAATATAAGAGATTTGAGATTAAATCGAATGCAGTAATAATATTATTCATCTATTCTATGTCCCTTAACTGACATCTATTCAACATTTTGAATATATATATATATATTTTGATGATAATATTAATTAGTCTTTTTATGTTGTTCATGCTTTTGTGAATTGTGATGGCCGGAAGCACTGGGATTTGCATCACAAAATGATAAGATTAAGACGTCGTCGTAGTATATATGTCTAAATAGTTAAATGCTTGTTCGTTCCGATGGAATGGAGAGCATTTCAAGAATTAGTCGTTGAGAAAGGAAGCCAACCCTCAGAAAATGTAGACATTTGTCACGGTTTGAGCGGCTAAAATCCAATATGCATATGTTATCTAAATCAACATCTCTTTCGTGATTCCAAATTGGGATTTTGTTTTCGTTATTTAATGCAAGAGTTGAAAGTCAAACAAGCAATAAGTACAGCATATTAATTCGACTGGGATATATATATATTGATATGAAAGAAGGAAGAAGATATATCATTGAATCGATGGCATGTCATATTTGTTTTATTTGTTTAATGCAACGAACGTACCACCTTGGTTCTCATTCCCTTCGCTCTAAGAAGATTTTAGATTCACAACCGACCAAGTTTAGCTAGTGGGGATTTGTCTAACTTCCTATTAATTAGTTGATTAAGTACTAGCTCTATGTTTATGTTGTACATTCATTGTACGGGATTTTATCGTAAACTAATGTGTTATATTGAGTTTTGGAATTTTATCGTAAACTAATGTGTTATATTAAAGCTACAAACTCCCAATCTCGGATTAATTATATTTGATGAATTAGAAGTGAATATATCTATTCCTCCTAATTTAACTATTGATGATAATTTGTATTTTTGTTTAACTCAATCTCATAGTAAACCAAAATATTTAATTAGCATAAAACTAAATTTGCTTCAATTAAGTGAATCTTTTACCCCGTCATTAGGTCAATGATTTGATTCATGATATTGTGTTTGGTCCATGCGGAGCAATGTGTAGCACGGGTTGATGTGGATGGCACTGGCATGCATGCATGCATGCTGAAAAACTCCATCCCATGCTGCCACGAAGTTCGGTACAAATCACTCAATCGATTATCAAACAAGAAATCATGAAACAACAACTGAAGTTTCATCAGACTATACATCTCTATATCAAATACAATCATGTGTTATTGGTGTGATGTAATCATCCATTTCAACCAGTGTGTGTGTTGTATGTGAGTTTGTTGGTGTAGTAATGATGCCACGAGTTTATGATCATTCTTCTTCAATTCTCAATTTCATGGCAATTGAGAGCAATTCTAATGTCAAAGAGATTCTCTACAAACTAACATCATCATGTATCTATATATCTATAGATAGATGTAAACATAAGAATTATGTTATAATTAAATTATGGGTATTTCATTGAGATATGAATTGACTAGGGATTGATCGGCTTAATTGTTCATGATGAGCAATTAATTAATGTTTGAAGATTAAAGATAGATTGGCATGCAACTAAGCTGGGGTCAAACGAGTGCACTTTTCTTAAATCGTCCATACATAATAATTCTGGCCAATCCAAGGAAGCATAATCATTGGTTAAATTAGCATCAGGGACTCAAATTGATAGTGTGTAAGCTTAAAAGGAACCGCATAAATCTTTCGCTGACTTAACACAAATAATATTATATATATATAAAGCAACGTTATAACGAAATAAAATTTCTTATATATATGCAAACAGCACCACTAAGAAAACAATTTGTATTTAATTAACAAGTTTTGTTTATGAATTATATATCATTTGTACTTCAAATTGAAATCTTTGTGTGGCGTAACAATGTAATCAATCATCAACTTACCTCATGTATTATTGAAATTAAAAAAAAACTTATATCAATTCATTGAATATAATCCCTCTAAAATTATATGAAAAATTTATTTGTCACACCTACATTTAAAGATAAAGAATCTAGGATATGCATGCATTATTCGATTTGGAATGTGGAGACCTCTTGATTTCTTTTTCTTCCAACGACTTAAAGAGAGATGAGAAACATGAGACCTCAAAATTTTTATGCCCTTTACCCCATCCATGCACTATGCATACTAAACGTCAACTCATTTTCAAGAGAGAAGCCGATCAAGACAATGGCACTTTTTTTCTTTAATATGTAGATTCTTTCCTTGCTTTATAAAAAGCATTGCCCACATATAGCATACGTAGCCTTTTCCCTTCAAATATATCCTTCTCCTCCTCTTGAAGAAAAGAAAAGAAAAGAAAAGAAAAGAAAGTTAAATATATGGAAAAAAAAAAGAAAAAGAAAATGGAAATCAAATTTGATGGGACTAAAACCTACCACTTGGCCGAAAGAGAAAATCCCATTTGAGTGGTCGCTCAAAATATCCAAGTTTTGGAAGAGGAGCAATCGTTCTGTCGTTTTGGAATTGGACCCCATAGGAAGACTTTGAAAGCATTTGAATTTTGAAGAAATGAAAGGCTCTCTTTTCATGTCGAAGCAAACACACTCACACACACACTTATTTTGCCTCTTAGCTTGATGGTGTGCATTACTAAGATCCCACTTTAAGTGCTTTTGGAATAGAGACTTCTACATAGTTATATATAGTGATGAAAAATTAATTAAATTTTATACAAAAATAAAATAAAATAGTGATAAAATTGCGCATGAGTGAAGAAACAATATAGGGTTTAATATTCATTACAAATGGAGGAGTTGTGTTCCACTTTTGTTAGACATTCTTTAAAGAAAATGGTCCCCAAAACAAACACTTTAGAAACATCTTAAGATGATGTTATCCTCACTCCCCTCCCATTTGCCCTAATTAATGAACTATGTGCACGTGTGTCATCATAATTGTACCTATGTGGTAGACCAAATTATTCATTAACACGCACGTGTATTAGGTCCAGCCCATCTTCATTTACCATTTTTAATGGCTTTTCCTAAGTGAATATAATTACCAAAAAAACAAAGAACGTAACAGTAACAAGTAAATTCACATGTAGGCCAACGATATGATTTTTATCCATGTTCAAAGATTTTTCCCTTTGATCTAAGATGTAACTACATTTTTTTCCCCCTCTGTCTCTTGAGAAAAATGTTTACATTCCATTTTCCCTTGTAATTAATACTATTAATAATATTTTAGGATTAAGGATTAAGACTATATAAACTCTTATAATTGAAACTACTAATACTTTCTTAGGATTAGGATTAAGATACTATAACCTCTTGTAATTAATACTACTAATATTTTCTTAAGATTAGGATTAAGACAATATAATTTTTTATACCTTGTTTATGAATTAACAATGTAATCGTTCATGCTGTTTATTAGCTCAATATTATTATTATTTTGAATTTACGAGCATCATTTCTCAAACCCTAGTGAGAGGAGGTGAGTTTACTACTAAACTAAAGACGTTATCTCTTTTGTAACAAAGATTATGCTTAAGGTTAAGCTGATATGATAACCAATTGTCAAATTTAAGTGACCAGTTAATAAATAAATAAATAAATAAAAGTGTATTTATTTAGTACTTTCACTTTTGTATTTTGAGAATAATATGAAAACAAAAGAATTACAAATATCCTCTAGCTAGAATAGAATATCCTTGAGGAAAGGACCAGGGAAGGGAAGGGAAGCATCAAAAGTTACCTTTGAAACGAGCAAATAAATTGTATGAATTATATGGTTCCTTGATGATTAAATTATCCAGTTTTGATTAAATTATGATTTGTTATTTTTTAATTTTTATCAGATCCATTAATTTGTGAATTAAAATTTTTTAATCTATGTTAATTTGTGAATTAAAGAACCAAATTAACATCCGATCCGAGCATTAAATTTTTTTTTTAAATTTGGAACAAAATAAACCAAAAAAAAAAGTAATTTCAATTCAAAATTAAATAATACCAAAAATAATTATACAATTACATTAATTTAAATTAAATATTGCCAAAGATAAGTATGCAATAATAATAATAATAATAAATACAAATTTATAAATCTTTATGTAACACTGTTGATGCCACTAAATATTATCGAAATCTAAACAACTATGAGTATATTATAAATAAAATATATTATCATAAAAAAACACAAATAAAAAGTAGTGAACATAATAAAATTTTACAATTATATTTATTTCATAATCCATCAAGAATCATCAAATAAAATCTTCTTAGCACTTAAAATAATATTAAAAAATAATTTAATAAAATAAATAATATAATAATAATAATAAACAGGTTATTGCATATATTTACCTATCTCAATATTTTCAATCTCTATAAGAAAAAGAGTTAGAATTTCTAAAAATTATGTAGTTTTTCTTTTGTTTAAATATAAAATTTAAAACGACATCATTTTTGAATTTTTACAACAGAACATCGTTTTGAAATACGTCCAAGTTGGCGTAGTTAAAGTGAGAAATCAAGGTTTGGCTTGATTTAAAAATTTTAGTTTTAATTTTTTAACTTTTATTTTTATTAAATAATGTAATTTATGTAATTAGTTACTTTTTATATTTTAATTGATAATTACATTTAAATTTAAATTTTATTATAAATTTAAAAAATTCAAATTAAATAATCTTTTAAAAAATATTACTTTTTACAAATTGTGAATATTTTTATAAATTTATAATACAAATTCACAATTCAATCCACCTTATGCAAATTTAAATTAAAAATTTTTCAATCCGTATCTATTGTACCGATTTATCAATCAATCTATGAAATACAGATCGAATTGTGCAAATTATACGAATTAAATCAAATTCTAAACATTCTTAATAAATTAGACACTAATACAAATTAATATTGTTTTTATTGTTTCAATGAAAGAAATATGTAACTCAAAGGTTAAAATAAAAGAGCAAGAAATAATTAAATTTAAAAGAAAAAAGTACGAATTAGACAATAATAAAAATTTCCAAAGTTCATTAACTAATGACAATGTGTTATGCCCATACAAAAAGTGCAGCCACTTCATGATGTGTTGATTAATTCATACATGCAACTCATAACTCATCATGAAATGTGCCACCATTTTCTAAGATTCTTATTGTTTAATCATTACATTATCTCAAAATATTTTGCTAATTCATCATTTCAAGTAACTGGGTCCAACATATTCTACAAAAATAAAATAAAATACCTCTTATATGTTGCTAAATGGCATTTGCCCATTGATTGACATATTTTTTACAATGTTTATACAGCATATGAAGAGATAATTTAGCAATGGCAGTCTAATTTAGATTAAATCTGATCTCTTTAGTCTTCGGTACTTTTAGGGAACGAACTCAACCAGACCGGTCTGATGGATACAAGAGTGGAGCAGATACAAATACTGTAGCTAATTTGATCAAGCTTGCAATTGCGAGAACAGAGATCGGAATTTTGTGACTTACAAGCTCCTTTAACATAAGCTGCTCTCACAAGAAGCTGGTTCCTAGAGCAAGATCATTTAGATTTGAAAGAATTTGTGAACGAGTTGTTCCAGTTTGGTGGGCAATTTCAAGTTGTTCTTCCAATGGAAGCATCTCATAACTGCAATCAAATAAAAAGAAAAGAAGTAAAGAAGATTACATAAGAGGGTTATTTTGCCTTAAAACACAATTATTTGAGTACCACAACAATCTGAACATGACCAGCATGAGGGAACTATTACAGATATTTGGAACTGAAAACAAGGTGGCCCATCCACATTCAGGTGCACTGGTGGAAAGGGAGGAAGAGTAAAACAAAAAGAAAAACTAAGAGAAAAACACTTGCAAATAACAAAGGACTACTTTTGAGATTTCTGATAATGTGAAATCCTTATATTTTCCTGGCCACCACCAATATACAATAAATTTACAGGATTTTAGGAATCTGTTCAGATTTTAAACCATGTCTCTAAAGGTGATGACATTAACAAGAATATGCAACTTACTGGCTGATCAGCTCACAGTCAACGATGCTGTCAGGCCCAGGCCGATGAGCCTTTCCGTGTGAGCGGAACTGGCGGAAAGATCTTGGATTTAAGCCAGCAACGTGGGGAACAGCATCAACAAGCTTTTTCTGGAGGGACTGCAACCTACGGAATGTGAGTTCATCAAGAGGTGCAAAACACCCAATGCTGCCGTCCAGGGTACCAAACAATAAAGCAAAGCGATTCGTTTTATCAGATCCTGGAGCACCACCAGTTAGATCAGATGAAGTAGAAAGCATCTGCAGCCGCAATAATTTAGTCACATGGGCACCAACATGAAATTCAGCCCTTGAAAGAAGCTTTTGTCCCTTCCAACTTTCAGACATCTTTGGTGCATAATAGAAAATCTGTTTCAACACATGAAAAGGATGCCATGATGAGTAGACCAACGTTAACCCATCTAACAATCAAACCAAATACCAATATTTTCTGCAACTGTATCACTCTTACAATCAAATATTAAAATGAAAAGAAGACCATCAAACATCGGGAAATTTTACATGAAGATTTCCACACTAAGATCTTCACCATGAACTTTGCATATTCTATAGAGACTCGAGGCTATATCAAGTAGCCGTAGTTAAACATTTTGGCTTCTTTCTTATGTCGACTTTAATAGCAGATGCCTATGCATGGGTCATAAATCCTTCTTGAAGTTGAGCATCAAATATACCATCAGAAGAGACCACAAATAAACATTAAATGGAAAACTGGCATAGAGTATACATACAAAGAATAAACTCTAGCACCTAAATTTTAGAGCTAAATGGAAGATAATTCCTGCAGCCAGAACTTCAAATCACAAAAAAGGTACCTAGTTTATTTTCATTTTGAAAAAAGAAAATAACCTAAAAGTAATACAAGCTATAGTAGCTTGATTCCTTTGCTTCTCATAATGCAGCCTCCAACTTATCAAACCCTAGAAATGGTTTATGCCTAATAACTGATTACTAAATATACGGAATGACTTTGAACTGATAAAAATATTAAAACTGTTGAAGGAATGAATGGAATTGGAAGCTATCTACTGTTGTCAATCTCAATCAGGCTTAAAATCAACCAAATTTGATATATGATGAAGCAGCTAACCTGAATGTTCTTTTGCTCATCTGAAACCATGAGACTTAGAGTACTTCCATCTATCAAAAATTCTGTTGCGAAACAGTCAAGTGACCCAAAATCTTTGGCCAATAAGTTAAGTTGAGCTCCTTGTTCCTTCCAACTAAGAAAGTATATGCCTTTATGAATGTCACCAAGGAGGATAAAATTTTTGACCTGCAACAGTGTTCATAAGTTCAACAAATTCAACAGGAGCATAATCAAAAAGCATTAACAAACATGTATCACGAATAGTAAATGAACAGCCAGAAGGAAATAAATGCATTCTGCAGCATCCCAAAGGACTCCTGATTTTGCTATCTTGCTTAAATTGGATTTTCATTTTCCTGCTATAACATAATAAATGTCTCCCTTTTTATGCAAACCCAAATTCTTGCCACCATTCAAGCATTTTCATCAATAACAGTGAGCTAAGTTCTTCTCCTTAGCCCATATAGAAGAAACACTAGACCTGAAAGCTTAAACTAGTAAGGCTCCAATAGCTTTTACCTCTAAGAGACCATACATGCAAGACCAGATTTTATCAACTGGAACTGATAGATAAGCCCCCTAGCAATGGTATTAAGCTCTAGCAATGGACAACCATGATAATTATAGAAAAGGTACCACGATGGAGATGCTGATTAACGGAATCACTGACCATATCTCAAACTTTTATAAAACAAAAAACTCATGGCCCCAAAAAATACAAATTGAATTGTTAGCTGTTCTCTCTCCACCTAAAGACAAAATTTAAGCAAGAACTTGCCGTTAAAGAAACAAAACTTACAATATTTAAGCTCACAACATACAATGGCGGAGCATCATAAAAAGCGATACCATTCAACTCAGCACCAGTCCAATTGTGTAAAATAATTTTTGGACCAGAAGCTATTAACAGATGACCTTGAAGGGAGGCTAAAGCAGATATAGCACCCTTCAATTCTTTCGAATAAACTTCTGCTACCTGAAAAGTATATTATACTGTATTAATAATGCAGAAATTTAGCATTAGAAAATGATAAAAAGAGGTATTTAAGAAAATGAAAACTATCCATAATTTTTGAGTACATATAAACAACTGTAAAACAAAATTGATCTGAAAAAGCAGAGGACTATATGACCCAAGACGTACCAAATTCTGAGGATTATCAACGTTTCTTCCAATAGAAAACAAAAGCACACGACCCCTTGCTGCAACATCCTCCCCTTGTACATAAGCAGTTCCAATGGCCAAAAGCGTTTCGTTCTCTTTTGTGGTTGTATTCTGGACAGAAAGGATAAAAAAGGGAACATCAGATCTAATCCCAATTTGCCAGCAATAAATAGCACTCACTCCACCATCACATATAAATTGTACCCCTCTTTACAATGAGATGTCCACGATGTATATTACAAAATGGGCACTCACCATAACCAACTAAAATAAGCAGCAGTTTCAATGAAATGAGACAGATGCAGGTCAGTCTTTGGTAATACAACCTTTTTCACACGTATAGTTTAGGGCATAAATCTGTTGGGTATATAAATTAGCAAAACCAAACATTGGATCAAGGACAAAAAGAACTCAAAGATCCAGTTCTGCAGTTTCCAGCAGATATGGATTGAATACCACAAATTATCGGATGTAAAATAAACCCTAAGCCAAAAATATAATGAAGACACCAGAACTTATCAAATCTGAATTTTATTTCACTCAATTCCACATCCAACTCTGTTATTACTAAACCCTACCTTTTTTCAGATAAAAGGAAATGCAGAATTTTATTTGCACCATTATTAAACCATAAATAACTAGCCAAAGCCCATTGCAATAGAAAAAATATGCATCAACAGGGAAACCCGTAAACTTAATCCAATTTTGGATCTTGGGCTTCTGTTACTAACATAAAAACATTGGACTTGAATCAAGTAAAACCCGGAGATAGCATTAAAAACCCAAATTTTATCTCTAGTAACCCTTTAATATTTCTTCTTGAAGCTCTTGTGCATGTCCAATATTCCTTCACAGATCAGGCTCTCATCCAACAATGTCTTGCTCATGTCTTTTAAGGCATTTACTGAAAACAATTTTCTCATTCCAAAGTTAAAACATGATACACTAGTATTAGCAAGAACAAATTTAAAATATAGAGTATGAAAGCAATAACAACTACTGCTGCAAAATGTTGTGTTTTATCAATATCCTCTCCTTCATTCCACCTCTGTTCAAGAAACATTAAAAAGCACAGCAAGATTTGACACACTGGAAAATTATGAGTGACAAAAGTGTGAACTTACAAACAGTGTAACAACTCGCACAGTAAGTGCATTTTCAGAACTTTGCATTGGGATTGTAGCCCTAGTTTGCCAAGGGCCGCCAATCCTATCCGGTTCTAGAATTCGAACCTCAAACTCGTCTACCGTGTAAGTTTGATGGAGTTCAGCAGAACTCAAATTGTGATTGTCTATCTGATGGCCAACTTCTTGATCAATCAGGGATGACAGAACTTGATTCAGTGGCTTGAGAACCTGCAAAAAGTGTATAGCACAGACTCACTGCTCCAGAGTATTTTCGGGGAAGAAGAAAATGTTAAGAATTATATGAAGTCTTATAGTTCCAAGTAGTTATTAGTCAAACAGCTTTTCCACAAAATGATTACCTTAGCACACTATTGCCCAAACTTGGACTATATACCTAAATTTAAATTTAAACAAAGCATAAAAATGAGAAAAAAATCCTATTCCTGCTTAAAAAGGAGAATGCTGTATACGGTGAATTCCAGATAAATTCAGTATCTCTGGCAGCAATGACAAGAAGCCAAGCAGCTATAGATAGTTTTACAACCAACATAACTGTAAAGCAATTGAAAATAGATCTTGAAAAATTATGGTGCATAAACATAACAAACAAGAAACCAATTTATACAACTATCTACAAGTCAATGAAGACATGTATTGGGGATTGACGATAGCAGGGAATATTGTAGATTAAAAAGAGAAAGTGTGCACATCGTACCAGATCCAAAGAACAAGATTTAACTAAACATGTCACAGTTGGCAAGCTCAAGGAAATGAGACGCAAATACACAAAAGGCCTACAATTACATTAGTTCTGAAAGACCATTTTTGATCGGAGGATTGTGCTCGTCTAGATACTATATTATGCTAAAATATTATTCTTTCTGTTAAAAGATTACATTAGACATAAAATGTAAATTATTCAAATGATAAAATGTACACTCACAGGAATAGAAACTATTAGCGGGTACAAATTCTTCTCTGCAAAGTAAGTGATTTGATGTGGAGTGGCTTTCAATGGTATCTAACCAAAACATAAAAGTTTCGTCACTACCAAACGATTAAAAATCTAAATAAATTTATTCCATATAGAACTAGAGTTATTAACATAAATAAGAAAAAGACCCACTTTTTGAACTGGCCAATAGTTGTCATAAGTTGATACAGATGGCAATTGGCAGATCTTCAAAATACCCTGGAAATTTGAATTGCAAAATATTTTTAGCCATAATGCAAAAAGGCCAATTAAATACATATTGAAGTCTGACCTGAGATGTAACATATATAAGCCCATGATTACAATTCACATTATGCAGAACAGTGAAGGCCACAATAGATCCATCACATAGCTGCAAAAACATACACCCACAGAGGAAAGGTAATGAGATAAGAAGCAAACATGCTAACAAAAAATAACAGCATGTAGATATCATAAATATGAAAACTATGCAACCACTTAGGAAAAAATTTTGTTGGATGGTTGGCAGCAATTTAGTAATGATTTGATTGCATGAGCTTCAGGAAATGTTGCAAAGAAAATAGCATATTTTTACATTATTAATCTTGGCAGTATTAAACCTAATATAAATTGATATTAATTATGCAACATAAAATTTGAAACATCTTTTGTAAAAGTTGAAACCTCGAGCATCAAACTCGAAAATAACAAAATTTCAAAATTTCAAAATTTTAAACATATACAAAGAGATAGAAACATTAACACTAGAGTTAGAACATTTAACAAAAAATTTCAAACAAAATTGATCTAACAACACATCACTGAATTGTAGTCAATCCCAAAAAGTAGAACAATATATTAACCATACTGGTTACAACAGGACTTGCCAGCTCAAAAATTGAAGAAAAAGACACTAATAAACATTAATATCCTTAGATACAAAAGCATGTTAAATAAGCTAAAACATCCATGAATTAGTTTTAAGTTATTTTACAATAATGAGCAAAGTATTTGACTCAAACTTCTTCCAAAGTCCATATAAAACAAAAGAGTAAAAATCAAATGTTTATTTTAAGGAATTAAACCATATATAATAAGCTCGCACTGATGCCAAAAGCCAAGCCACAGTCAAAACAATCTTCAAAGCCTTGAAAAGACGATATTATTAATAGGAAAATTTTATTGCATCTGAAAATCCCTGTATCTCTTCTACATATGATTTGGTTGAAATATTAAATAATGACAAAGAAGATGCCAAAAACATCCAGAAAAATGAAAAGAAGAAGAAACCATGACAGCTACAACGATGAACAACTTCAAATAAATGCCTCATATATATGTCAAATTCAGGTTCACCAAAGGAAAAAAGGAACTAGATATATAAACAAAGACAATTTTTTTTAATAGAAAAAAACAAAAATGAGTGCATGGATCAAAAGAAAGCAATCACAAGTACATAAATAAGGACAAATTTAAATTACTAGTTAGCAACACTTATATATTCAAAATAAACCAATATGTACTTAAAATTGAAAATAGTATAGGCTGCACTACACTGTTTCTAGGATTAGACAGAAAATTGTATTTCTAACCTGTGGATGAACACGAAGCCTCTCTCTGAATACCATAAACCAAGCTGGTCTTGAACCAGAAAGGAAAAAACCTTGATGACCACTAATATTTTTGAAAATGGTAATTCTTTGGCATTGGGTTCCATCTGATTTATTCTCCCTGGTGTATGCATCCAGTGGGATGCGAGCAAATCTCAAATTTCGAAGCCTAGAGGCGCTAACATTGCTTACACTGATAGATCCTTGGGCAGAAATGGAATCACCAACTTTACAAGTATTCTCTGAACCTTCATATACATAAGCATGGTAACAAAGAATTGTCCCATCAGTCAATATAGCAAAAAGAAAAGGACGAGTATGATTTCCAGACCATCTCTGCATGGCCAACTCAACAACCTTCATGTTCTGGACAGTTTCCTTCCTGCCTAGGCCACTAACCTCTTCAGAATTTTTGTTCATCTCTGTCTGGGAATCTTTGAGAGGTTCCCACATATAGGTATCAATGAGGTGAGTTCTTCCAGACATAAATTTATCCACAGTGAAAACACAATTAAAATTTGGGACATCAAATATTTCCAGAGTACCACTTTCGTAACAAACAACACAGTATATATCTCCCTGATCAAGTGCCCCAACATCAGCACCATCAATGGCCTCCCCAACGCCAGTAGAAAGCCATGCATCAGTGCTTGTCTTCCGGAGCCATGGTTCTGGTCCTTTATCATGATACAGTGTACAGGCAGAGACTGGATTCTTTGAGCTCTCAATGGCAGCTGGAGTCTGTATAGCAACGGTGCAAGTAGAAGGATCTGTAATTCACAATTCAAGATGAGGCTGGTTAAAAAACCCAGAAACAAGAACCCATTTACAAACAGAGTCAAAAGAGCATGGAAGACAATGCTCATATTAATCGCAGACACCCATATATGCATGCAGAATATATACGCATAAACTGAAAATATTTATGATTCTTTAACTCAGCAAGAGTGTGGGTCACCGTATAGCTCTCTATTAGCTAGATAGGGTTAAGATTAATGAGTTCCTTTTCTTTACATCAAAGTAGGTACTTAAAAACTTTATATAATGTAACAGTACAAGTTTGCAAACTATTCAAATTGGAAAAAGATGTACTAAGAATCCAGGTAAAAAATTACTAGGTAATGGTTGATACAAGAAATTTCAAAACCGTAAAATTTAACATGCATAACAATACATCTCTGTGCAAACATGTGGTTGCCATTTAATATTATGCAATTACATTGCTGTATATCAATATTTACACATATCAGCCACAACTTCCTAATTGCTAATCTTGGCAACTAACTTAAAGTAATAATAGAGATGACGGATAATTTTGAAAAAAAATGACTTTACCAAGTCAAGTCTCCATTTAGCATGCACATATTTTATTGCAACAGATTTTGAGAAATAAGTGCCTAAATAGATTAGAATAGAAATTTTTACCGATAATGCTAGTTTCCACTCACTATAATGTACCTAGGCCATGGCCAGTAACATTAACAAGAAATATACGTGCTAAGAAGATCAGTGGTACACTCAGAATTACTTACACATGCGAAGAAGTAATAATGAAAAAGGTATACCTCCAGCAAGAAGCCGAATACTTCCGTCACTCATTCTTAGCAACACATATGGATCAGCAATTGAAACAGAAAACACAGTGGAACTCTCAGAACCAGAGTTAGATTCAGAGTTTGGAGCTCCAAAGCTTAAATCTTGAGTCATAAAAGAGCCATCTAAAATTCGAGCACCACGTTCGTAGACCTGGACAACTCGACGCCTAAAGGACAAAGGAAGACAAGCATCAAGAAGATGGCCCAGAATTCTCTTATTCTATAACCATTAACATTGATCACATCACACAACTATCCTTAGTGAAACATGACGGCACCTAAAACAAACTAAACGTAAAAAATGCACAGTAGGATATAAACCAATGATAATTTGATTTTCTAAGTCGGTAGTCATGCATTGGGCACCGGTCTGACCCATCTTATGAAGCAAAAATAGGAAAGCCATCAAACAATAATATGGAAAAATAGAGCCAAACAATCTACCAAGAAAACCACAAGTTTTATTAAAAACAACAAACTGCACAATCACCAGTCATCTTTAATTGAAGCATCACTTCTATGTAATATTAAGGTCACCTGAATTTATCAAGACTCAAGAATCATACTAGGGCACATTAGCAGCAAGAAGCATTAGACAATTAGCCTAATGTAACTGTATATTTTAATTCTAGAAAATAACCAGCAGAAT
Source organism: Trichilia minutiflora (assembly GCA_035590515.1). NCBI lineage: Eukaryota > Viridiplantae > Streptophyta > Magnoliopsida > Sapindales > Meliaceae > Trichilia > Trichilia minutiflora. Next base: position 8,974,180 of record JAVXUL010000021.1, on the reverse strand, counting down.
ATAAAATTATTATATGACAATAATGACCCAAGATACAGATCAACAGAGACTTCCTTTTTGCCTTTTTAACCCCCTTGTCTGTAATTCAGCACAAAATTAAGACGGCACGCCAATAAACAATACAGATATTACAGCAGTGCAAAAGAATAAAACCTTTGGAAGGGATTGAATAGCTTACAATTACGATATGATTAAGATCTAGGATAACAACAGAGGATCAATTGGTTAAATCAATTAAAATCATATCCTTCCCCAGCACCCCGCTTACAAATTTCTAGCCAAATTTAATGAAATGAACACTGTGGTTAAGCATGAGTTGATGGTGAAAAGAAAAGAAAGATAATTAAATGTCTTTGAAGAAATTTTGACCACAAACCAGGAAAATAAGAAATATTTCCAGAGAACAATATTACCATGTTGTTAGTTATATGCTAACCTGCCAAACAAATTCCCAGCAGCAATTGTTCTTCCTTGCACATAATAGTCCACACTTTCTGTTACTTCTGTTAAAAGATCGGCTGTCTCAAGTACCTAGTCGCAGCATTTGTTGCCCATTAGCATTTGTGACACATACAGTCTTTAGAAAATTCTTAAATCCTAATAGTATCTATTCTCTGCAACAATAGTATTTTAACTCTAACAAAGCCAAAATGAACCCCGCCAATTGCAGCACATGCCTTCACAAGGGAAAGAGATTTGATTTTTCAGATCTTCTGTACCTGCTTCTAATAAATGGTTGAACAAATGTAGAAGGAATTGATCAAGTTGTTAACTTGACCGGCAGAACTCAAGTTGACCAAAACTAGCATCTTATTACTATAAACTCATGTAACAACGTCAACAGCTATGCCCAATTGGATATCAATCAAGAAGTTAGCATAAAAATCATGCAGGATATTAAACACAGAAACAGAGAGATATATGATATCTTCTACTATGTATTTCTATAGAATGTTCAAAGAGTTATTATTTGATTGCAACTTTAGTCGTCAAATCAAATGCTCCACGTATTTGTAGGAATATAACCAGGTTAAAAAGCTTGAAAAGCGTTTGAACATGACATATGGAAGTTAACTGAGCAGTTTTGGCAGTACCCAAAACATGATCTTATTATTCATTAGGTTTTGCTAGCAAAGCTATCTAAACAAACTTGTAGTGTACAAATCATCTATCTCATTTATCTCATCTATAACATCTCAAAATTATGATGACCTAGTGATGCGAATGAACGGGTGACGTATCTATTCTTAAGCTTAACCTTCGCACTACAAAAATTGGAAATCATAATGCCCACCAAACTTACTCTAGTTGAATAACAATAAAGTAGGCTTTTCTAAACCTCAGACCTCATGGTATATGAATTCTGATAATTCACAAACGCCCATTTTAATGATACTAAATGCTTTCTCGTTGCTACATTTCTGTCTCAAACCACATACCTACTCCTATCCCTAGCACCATTTTACACTTCCATTTCCTAAGCATCATTTCCCCAAGTCTTCAATTTCTTTGAATTTTTTATTAGAAACAATTTTGTTTACATGGTTGTATAGATACAAGTCTCTGTTATTCTATACATCTATAAATAGAAACCAGTACCTACAACATGCCAATTAATTAGAAGAATCTCTGACTTCCAAATGATGCTATTTCTACATCGTATGGTTTGGAAAAGAACAAATATCAAGAAATTTTACAGCACATTATACATCAACAAAGAAAAATGTGGTTTACCATTGTTCGAGCCTCCAAGCTTATAATTAAGTATGCATGATACTCATCATCATAACCAGCCATTCTAGAAGAATCAGCATTATGACTGCGTGAGCTCTTATGGTATACAGTCCAAATTCCTTTGCAGCCCGGCAGTTCAACCTGCAGAGGGAAAAAGTTATCACATGATGATAGATGCGCACCACCACCACACTTAAGAGAACTCTAACTGCTTTTAAGAACAATTAGATTTTCAATGTATGAATCTGAAAATGCACATATAGATTAACGATTGCGACTAACAGAAATATTCATAAGTATACATGCAAACAAACAGCAATAGTGAAAGTCAGTATAGCTATCCCATTTACAGAAACTACCAAATTAGATAAGTGACATTCCCAAAACATACCAAGTCAACTTAGGACAGTGAGTGGAAGAAAATAACTTTTCATTATAATTTTTGTTAAGAAATATTAACATAGAAATCTTCTCTCAGCCCTAATGACAACAAAGTATTACATGTAGCAATGTCCGAGGAATGCATGTGATTACATAATGATGCATGTTGTAGCAAGGGATGGTGGGAAACTGGCTGCTCTAACAGATCTCTATTATTTGCTCTTCAAGTGTTTATTATACAATATACGCTTCAGTCACCCAATTTTAGTCACTCTAAATAGGCACAATGTTCCGCAAAACCACATGAAAGACTACATGGCTGCATTCCCCTCCTAACAAATAAATCTGGGACTCTGAATTATATTGTAATTTAAGTTTAAAGAAAGGGATACTGGTAATATAAAGAAAAGACTAATGATATTTTTTATGATGGACAGAAACATATGGACAGCCCATATACAAACCTCAGTAATCATTTCTGGCCGAATTGACTGCCGAAGTACACAAAGTGCACCATTCTTTCCATGACCAGAACAGCACACCTGACAAAATTACACAGACAGAATATATGAATAAATAAATGGAGTTATTGAACCAATACCAAAACCAAGTCCCAACCTAATAAAAGCACCAGTAACTAACCCAAGTTTTGACCGGTGACATAATCGTTCCATAAATAATATATCTACTAAAAAAATCCAGTGGTAGCCTATTTAATAGCAGGACAAATCAACAGTAAGTATTCACAAGCCTTCAAAACTTGCAAAAGGATGCCAAGAAAACATGATTAAGTTGAAGTCTATAACATGCCATTCTTCCATGTTCTTTCCTTTAATTGTGCGGATATAAAAATGTTAAAACTGAGATCACAGGACTAACCAGTTCATAATTACTTTGTTTAGAAATTCCAGTTGCACTTGCATCAGCATTTATTCTTAAGCCATAAGAGAAGTCCTTCAAAGGTCCAATGTTAACCAATGAATCCCTCACGGCAAATGAGAAAGTTTTCTGCATGCATGAGGGTGGGGTATAACAGTATTAGTGGGGGAAAAGAAAGATAAACATCAAAAGTGAATAGTAATGATAGATCAAACAACAATTTTGTTAAGATTAAAAGACAAACTATTGACAATAAACACATTTAATAGCGATATTAGTGACTTAAAGTGGAAAGTAAACATGCTTTCTTATTGTCCTTTCTTTCTCGGGCAAAGGACTAAACAACCATAAAGAAAGCCCATAAACTATTGATAATAAACACAATCATAGTTATATTAGCAACCTAAAGTGGAAAGTGAACATGCTTTCTTATCATCCTTTCTTTCTTGGGCAAAGGAGTAAACCACCATAAAGAAAGCTCACAACCATAAAGAAGACACAAATTTTGGAGCAATAAGTTTCCAGTTTAAAAAATGGAGAAATGAAAAAGCAGCACTAACGGTCAAGGCATAATCTACAGCTACAATGACAAAGATTATATCAAATCATACAGAAAGTTATTCACTTGTAAGAGGCACAACTAAACTAATGATGCACGGTTCATCAACAGATGCCGACAAACTAACACAGAATTAATTGATTGAAATAACAAATAATTGTTTTATAGAAAGTTTATGAAGTGAAAGGAAGTGAGTCTTTTTGAAGGCTGATGCAGCTTTATTCTGCAGAAGAAGAAGAGGCAGAATATTTCCTTCAACTAGAATCTTACAGTTACCACCTTCAGCCATTAGCAATAGGTCTTAATTTAAACAATTTCTCACGGGTAAATATCAGAGCAGAAAAATTACTGAAGAAAAACTATATGGAGAATGGTACACAACCTGTGATGATTCTGTGTTATTTGGAGCTGAACCATATAAGGAAAGCTCTTCGCCACTAACCATATCTTGCAACGCATCAGAAGAAGACCTCCGCAATTTCTTTGCTGAAGGAGCATCACCTTCATTATCTCCATACTGAAAAAGTGAAAAAAAAATCACAAAAGAAATGATCAAAAACGAGTTAGGGCTAAAAAAATAAGGGAAATCAGTTTCCTCGCACTGCAAGATTTGTTTGTAACATTGCATCTTATTTTCTTTTCATTTGCATAAGCAAGTCGAATGCCAAGAGTTTTCAATTGGAAACTTAATGGCAAGAGGCAACAAAATGAACTACACAGTCCACAGAAAAGGCATAGAAGTAAAAATGTCAAAAATACATATTAGACCCAAGGAAGTTTATAAAATTTTAAAAGACCATCAAGTTAAATTGCATCCTGCTGCGTAGCATACAAAAACTGAAGACTTCCACGCACCTCTTCCTTCAAACCAGATGACAACATTGAAGTTCCTGATCCACAAGAAAATTGCACAAGCAGACTGTCTCCCAACCGACTACCCAGAAAAAATAATGAATTTCCAATTGTTGTAATGTCCTGTAAGAATTTTGGTAAATTATTGTAAAACTCAAGTAAAGCACAAAAATGTGAACCAATATGCTTAAATTGATTTGGAATCACAAGTAATTGGCACAAAGAGTCCAATTGATGCAACTAACCGAGGTAAGTACTGAAGGATTAGACTTGGAAAGATCAAGTCTCTGCACAACCCTTCAAAAGAGAAAGGAAACAATTAAGACAAGATGTAGGCAATGAAACCTCCTCATTTACAATTTACCACCAAACGAAGAAGGCATTTCAAATAATGCACATATCAATGTGAACACGGAAGAGAAGGCTGGTCTGACCAGCTTTTCATGAGTTTTTCTTGCTGGGAATTGAATCAGCAATTCTCCTATAAAATGTGAGAATAGAAATTTTCTTTTATGATGTAGTCAGCTTAAATGGCTACTTCAGAAAAGAAAATACAATTGATAAGACCTTGGTGTCAAACTTCATCAACGGTTAGTACATCAAATGCCAAAAAAATATTTCTGTAAAGAATTTCAAGGCAACTGCTTGTTTTGAAACAACTCACAGTTGCCTTTAAACAATTTACAAAAGCATATAACATACCTAAGATTTATACATACAAATATATAATCAAATACTCTAAACATCAATGTGAAAACTCCTGGAGTAAAATTTACCCATATTCTAAAAACTATAAGATTTAAACAGTATCGTTGTTCATTAACCATCAACCAACAAACATCCCATTACCCAGGTTGATCTGCACAAGAAATATCTAAATTGTGGTCATAAAGCCCAGAAAATACAATAGGCCTGACAATGTCAACTTTTATTGTGTGAATGCGGCACAGAGACTTTTGGCTACTAAAGCCCCACCCCCTTTTAAGTAGCATTGAAAACTCTGTGAGCTCGCCCTTTACTTTATATCAGAATAAATGATATCAGAAGTACTTGTTTCCATCTTTTATATGCTTCCACAAACTAATACAAAATATTATTCTTATTCTTTAGCTTGAAAAAGACAAAGTCCTACCTCCCATCGTAAACAAGGGTCAGAAGTAATAAATCCCCAGTTTTAGTGGACAGCAACGCCACATCGTTTAGCAACCAAGTAGCATTGGCAGCATCAAGTTCCACATTTAAACTGGATCTAGGAAGCTCTTGACTGAAATGAAATTAAATAAATACAACCAACATGAATAAACTTGAGAATAGAAACTCAGCAAAGGACATCAAAGTCAGGTTTTATACAATTTATTGATGACCATAAACTACAAGGTCTAGCAAAACCTACGAATACATATATCTATGAAATGAAGAAGATTAAAGGACTTCTGAAAAACTCCATACATAAAACACCCCTAAAAGCCAGAGCAACAATTAATAAATCAACAATATTAAAGTGCATGAGCATGAAAATGCTGCTTTTCTAACAGCTCCAATTTCATAAAGAAAAAATCTGAAAACAAAATATTAAGTCGAACGCATATATAAAATCTATTGTTCAATAAACCACCTTACAATTGCAATCATCTTAACCTAATTTTTATGGGGTAAGAGAAAGAGAGAGGTTAGATTCATGACCTGCTATCAGCAGAAACCGCGTAATTGTTCAAAGCCAATGCACATGAAGCTGACTGCACAATACAAGAAACAAAAGTGTTACACAGCGTGTAGATGAAATTGTAAAGACCACAGAACTTAAATCACTCAATCAAAACCTCAAAAGGATAAGAAAATGGGATAAGTATACCTGACTATGATAGTGAATTGTGTTTGCACCAACCACAAGAACACCACCAATTGGTGAGGGAACAGCAAGTAGCTTGTAAGCATCATGTGGGAGACTCTGACATGACATAATGCAGTTCAAATTTAAATTTAAGAACATCATTAAAATACATAATTCCATATATGGATAATCTGTGGGCTAGACAACATAGCTTAAGGCTTATCCTTGGCTGAGTACAAAGGACATGTAGAACACCAGAAATTTTACCCCAGAAAACTAAAACTTTGTTATCATGAATCCAGAAGTTAGGACAAAAAGTGATTGTTTTGAGATTATAAGGCATAGCAGTACTGTTGGCACTCAAGCAATTTTTATAGGTGGCATGGCAGCGTTTATGTTTAAAAGACATTTATGGATGAATTATGGATGTAAAAGTAACAGGAACACTACAAAAAATAATATAGTTCAAAGTTGATTTAGTCCTATTTCAGCTGCAGCATTACACAACATTAAGATCCCATTCAAATATCTAAATTGTTCTGAATAGATTGGACACTTCTTTCATATAGGTCTAATCCAGATCAGAACACACCATTGCTGACCATATAAGGGGATGCTGCTTTAAGGTTGTGCTGATACTTAGTGCAGAAATCATGCAAGTGTGATGCTTCCATGAGACACGACCAGCCCAAGTAAGCTCCTGCTCATGAAGGATGACCATGACAGGCTCAATATAACCTGCAAGATAGGTTTTGGCAGCTTAGAAAGGGATCACACTCCATTAAACCATAGAAAGGCGTGAGCAAGTTAGTTGAAATCATTTTTTATTTTTTATTTTTCCAGTTATAGAAACAAGATTCAGATCAAATTATATTAGATTGACAAAAGCACCCGGCGATTACACACATGATGCTAGGAAGCTTTTGACCTAAAAGCTTAAGCTTACTGGTAAAGGCCCAACAATAGTATTTAACCACTAACATTCCCTCTCAAATGCAAGTCACATGAATAGAATATAACCATAAATCTCATGGAATCATAATGAAGCTCCATTAAGAATCACAATGATGCAGAAATATCTATAACAGCAGCAAACACCCCAGAAAATAGGGAACTAGAAGAGTGATTTCTAGATCATAATGTTTAATGACTTGGGCAGGTTGCAGCAACTTAAAACAGAGATAGAGATGTCAAAAAGGTAATTTCAAGAAGAAAGCCAAGAGAGAGAAAGATAACCTGGGATGAAGATAATATTAAAATGAATATAAAAAATTAATATAAGAACAAGCATCAAACATCCAGGGAGTTTGTAACAGAAACATTTATTCATTCTTCATTCCTCAAAAAATGACATTGCATCCATTTCACAAATAAACTAGACTTTGAAACTAAGAAACCTTTAAGATCAATTTACTCGCTAGCCAAGACCCGTTTAAATTGTCCATACAACTAACTTGACCTGGTAAAAACACCAGTAAACTAACCAGCTACTGAAGAAAGCAGTAAAAGGTCAAATACCTGGCAACAAAAATCACTAAGTCATCCTTCTGGCCACAAACTTGAACTTTCTATTCTAGTTACAAGTATAAATTAAAAATCATAAACAAAGAAAATATGAAACTGCTCTGAAGTATATTTTCTTTATTTTTAGCTCTCAAAATTTTTCTATTTGTTTTCCATTTTATAATTGCGACACAAAATTATAAAGATCAAAAACTTCTACATAACTCATACATTGCATGCACTATAGTTACCTTACACAAAACAAATCTACATGTATTATTCACATGCACATGCGTATACGATACATGTATATCTGACTGGTCATCATATTCATATACCATTATGATACCCATCAACGACATATTAGTCAGTCACACTCACCATTTACAAATATGAAGTCTTTTACATGCTTCATGTCCAAATCTCTCAAGTTGATTGCATAAGATGACTCAACACGTGCAGAAACTCCACCTCCAGATCCAAAATTATCTTCATCTCCAACCAAGCCAGATCCACCCTGACAACCAAATTTTCCAAAATTAAAATCATTTAAAACGAAACAAAGGAAAAATATAAAGCATAACCTATTTAAAAGAGCAATATGAAGCCCATTAAAACAAAGAACTAGTGATTTTTGTTGTTTGTGAAATATGAGGGAATATTTGTCAGCTGGAGCACTTTGTCTGACATTTTTTAAAGGGTTTGTGCTGTCCATTATAAGATACATAAAGTTAACAAATTAACAATGACTTGAGCAATGCACCTAGCATCAATTTATTAATAGCATTCAGGGTTTCCCTAAATTCTAGTTGTGATGCTGCTTCAGTTATGTCCATGCAGGTAGCAGATCTGCCCTAAGGCTAGCTCATCAGTCACTGGAATATAGGATACCACTTAGCAATATGCATCCTTACACAACGATTAGGAATTTGTACAGGCTGTATCTAGAAACAGTGAGATTTAAATCCAGTCTCCAGGTTCTATGGACTTACTTCAAGGAAGACTTGAATAGCAGATGACATCCTTTAAAAATACAAAGAATGATTACCACGAAAAGCTCGTAGCCATCACAGAAAGTTCAGTCGTATTTAACCACTTTTTAATGTACAAACAACTTGAATTTTGATACAGCTTCTCTCAACAATCAGTATAAATATTTGGAAAGATATGTCTCAAGCATCACAGTGAAAGAATCACCAAAGGAATAGGATTCATCTAAAGCCTATATTTTCACATTATAAGATGCTTTATTCTTGTGAAAACGTTTTGATGAGATAACAAAAAAAACATTGTATGATGAAAGTGGAGTTCAGAATTTTGAGAAAAAAAAATATTGTACTTTTTGTAAATGCGAAAGATATTTATGGTTAAAGAGATAAGATATAAAACCACAACTATTTAGAAATACATAGGAGGCAAAAGAGACCTGAGCAGCCTTAAGTATTATCATTTGTAATCCATAAACAAGAACGCTGGCACACCTTCCCTGAGGATCTACTTTTACCAATGGGCCTCTTGCAAATGATTCTCTACCTCTTTTCAGATGAAGCCACTCTGGACCCTCAAAACAATGCATAGAACTGAAAAAAGAGATCAACACCTATGAACAAGTATTTTCATTTCTCCCCGTTTGACAAGAATAGGAATATGCATTACTTCTAACATAAGAAACTATCATAAAACAGCGTTCTTATTTCACCATGCATAGTCTCATGAATTAAAATAGTTTATCAGGGACAGCCTATTTATTTGAAAAAAGCATCTAGGAAAGCAGCATTCCAAAGGTAATTAGTATACTAATTGAAGGTTTACCAGCATGACCAGTCAACAAAGAAACAATAATTACTAAGATATCATACACAAACTGAGGTATATATGTGCGTGCGTGTCTCTGTCTGTGTGCATGTGTCTGTGTGTATGCCAAGATGCCATGCATTTCAGACCAAAATCACGTGCTAAAACAGTCATAAAATCAAAAAATGTTAGCATTTGCCCAATTTATTTCATCGCAAGTTACACTTCTAGTGAATATAGTTAAATCTTTGGAATTGGCAGTATTGTAGTCTCTTCTTATCCCTCCAAGTTGCGGTGTCCATCTCATCTTCTGCCCCTTTCTAAATGCAATACTGGACAGTCCCCCAATTGAGACAGCTCAAAGATTAAGTAATTTATTGCTTGCCATGAGAGACTAAATCGACAGAATTAAATGAGTTTTAATTATTATTATTATCTTGGCTGAAGGTTTTGGCATTTTACAAAAAAAGTAAGAAAGAAAGAAAACACTCATGCACGCACATCAACCCATAGCTCCTTTATGTCCTCAGCTTCTCAATATATGCCACATATACTTGCTTTCAATTGTCGAATTCATCCTACCAATCCAAGTTAATCAAATATTCTGGATTTAGATTTCACATTGAAGAGTGAGCCAGACTGCTTCATGCTAATGGTTATAGAAAAATTACAAAAGGTTCCATTGCCAACATTAGACTTGAAGTTGAGGTTAACACACAAATCTTCAATATTTGCATTTTCAGCAGTCTGATACAAGCAGAGACTGAGGAAAATAAGAAAGAGAGAAATTCTAGCTCACGTGAACTGTAGAAATGAAGAAGCACTTGCAAATTCATCATGTTGCCCTTAATTGATAAAGTAGCCAGATTTCAGAAAATGTTGATTTTAATCCAATTAAATTGGGCAAAGCTACTAACCTCCTCTAACTAGCTGGTAGGTTAGCTTTTCAAGGTATAAATCAACTTGCAAGTACATAGGACACTTGATAATTCAAAAGATAACTCCATCTAGGATTAACGTTTCCAAGTTGACTCCTATTTTGCTATGCCAGAATAAATTATAAGACTGCAGGCAGAGAAATTCCCTTAAACTAACAACTTTGATACCCTAGGCTGCACCAACCACACCAACCACTAACTCACTCCTATTGATGTCTCATTATGCAGTTACTCCAGTGTTAAGACAATCTGATATAGTAAAGTATATATATCATGAATGACTTGTCCAACTTTCAAAAATTCATTCATGCATCGCAAACAGTTAGTCTCACACCAATGACTATAGTAGTGAACTTAGAGCTAGCAAGAGCACCAAGGTGTGTAATCAGAAAAGACAATCGCTGAGCCAATTTGTGTTACATTGACCATCTTCATATCAAAGAAAGCCAGTAATCTCTAATTGGTTCAATTGCCAAACCTGTTTCATGGCATACTTATGGAAATGCAGGACACAAGGTGCAAAACAGGCATGTGCAATGCACTTGAGCAAGCAACATCAAAGACAAACAATTCATGCTTGAGTGAAGGAGTGCTGTTCTCTATGAGCATCTATGTGCATCACCAAGTTAGAAGTTAGATCACATTATGGATATGGACTTAAAGTTTTATATTGGACTAAGCAAATATATATGTGTGTGCATGTGTGTGTGTGTGTGTGCAATTCATTCAATAAGAAAAAATAATTTAAAACTCACAATAACACAACACAATGGCCATTATTTCAAAGCCAATCAAAAATCTAGAATATATTCCGCCATATCCTGTACAAGCCATGTAAGTGAAAATATACAATGGCAAAATGTAACGTAGGAAGTTAAAACTATCCAATCAAGAAAGGGCTATAAATGATATCTTTACGTGTTACGAAGTCCGTGAGTTGAATCATCAAACTCCAGAACTGATATTTTTGCATCTTGAAACGCCAAAATAATAGAATCCCTTCTTCTAGAATTGTCACCTCCTCCTTTCGACAATATGGCCATTGATTCCACGTTACCATGCAGCCTAAGAAACAATTCAAAAACGTAATTAAGAAATTAACAAGAAGTTGACGTTGGCTCATAGCATGTTCAGAGCGCTTTTAGCGCAAATTAACCACTTCTAAATAAACAAAAACATATTTGTACTTGTTTGTTCTGTTTTTAGATACAAAACACAACAAACATTCTGGAGAACATTCTTTTTTACTGAAAAAACACTTGTGTTTTCTGGAGAACATTCTGGGAGTAAGAAAAGCGCTTAGCAATGGCTTCTTCAAAAATTAGCTGCTAGTGCTTTAATGGAAGAGTGGTTTTGCCCTACCAAAACACTCCCAAACGGATCTTCATATTTGTAAATGCAAGCATTTTAGGGTGTACCTGTAGTGGCAAGCAAGCTCGAGGGAAGCACTGGAGACGCCATCCATTAAAACACGACGTTTTGTATCTCCCGAATTTTTGGATTCTCTACTGCCCTCTTCTTGTACCCTAACTACATAAACTTCAAGAATGTTAGCAGCAGCGACTACGAGGTTAGGAATCGGGCCTATTCCGCCCTTGACAGACCACTCAGATTCGAGTTCGTCGTTCTGAATTACAGGAATTTGCTGCACGTAGTCAGCTCGGGCGTGGGTGATGAAGCCGGAGCCGCAATTGGTTATGCCGGTTGGCCAGTGCATCATTTTACATGCCGCGAAGCTCATTTCCGAGAATTTTTAGAGTTTCGAATTGAAGAGAGAAAGTGAGTAACTGTTCGGTTCGCGAAGGTTTTTGAGAGTGAAAGCTTAAACCCTATTTTTTGCGTTTGGCGGGAGGATAGTGATGCTCTTCCTTTGATACGTTAGTATGAACGAGTAACGGTGATTTTGCTCCGGGTCGGTGAAGGTACGAAATAATAACCATGGGTAATAAAAGAAAGGAATCAACCATAATTGATCACTATTTATATTTGTTATTCAAAAATACCCACCTTCTAAATTTTTATTAAAAAACGTTCATATTAAAATTTTTTGAACAAAATTGCCCTTCAATTTCAAAATTAACGTATCCATTTTTTTTACTGTTCACTAATTTATTAGGATTTTTTTACTGTTTACTAGCTTACTAGAGAGTGGGCTTCTACTCCCTAATAAGTTTACTAAAGAATGGAACTCCCTAGTAAGCTTATTAGGGAGTAAAAACCTACTCTCTAGTAAGCTGAAAAATTTTTTACTGTTTACTAGCTTACTAGGAAGTGGGCTTCCACTCCCTAGTAAATTTAAAAAATTCGGTATACTTCTTACTAGGGAGTGGGTTTCCGGGAGTCCCACTCCCTAGTAAACTTACTAGAAAGTAGAAGCTCACTCCCTAGTAAACTGAAATTTTTGCACAATTTTGACTTGACGTAAATTTTGTATTTGAGGACAATTTTGTCCAAAAAAATTCGAAATGGACATTTTTGAATGAAATTATGGAGGGTGAGTATTTTTGAATAACAGTTATAAATAGTAATTATATTTGATTAAATTCCTAAAAGAAATGGTCTTAATGCGCTTGTTATCGGGAATTAACCGAAAATAGCCGAGGGCTATAATTCAAATTTAAAAAAAAAAAACTTTAAAAATAATTAATATTATTTTTTTAAAATAAAATACCCCATAAAAAATAAAAATTTTCAAATTATCATCTATTTCACTTTAGTCCATTTTTAATCCAAACTTTAATCTTTTTTATATTATTTATTTTCACTATTTTCTGCTATTAATGGCTAAATTTATAATTTTTTAAAGATTTTATTGTCGTTTTTAAAATAAGTTTAAAATGTTATTTTATATATTATTTATTTAATAAATTATTTATATTTAAAATATAAAAGTGTGATTGAATTATTAAATATTAAATATTATTTTAATTTATAAATTTGTGTTTAATATTATATATTGAAGAAGGATGTTCGTGATTATATTGTGAAAGTATAAATTTGTAAAAACAATTATTAGGAATAAAAATAAGAAAAAAAAATTAAATTTTAGGAGGGGTCCCGAAGGCTGGAAGGAGGTGTGCTGTTTGTGCCCATTTGGTCTAATTGCGCACTGTTTGCACGCACTCCCAAGTGGGTGCAAAATTTGCGACCAGCTCGTTTTTTTTAAAGATTTTTTTATTAAATTATATTAAAATTTATTATTTTTATTATTTTTTAAAATTTTAATAAATTTATGATTGTAAATTTGTTTTTTTATTAAACTAAACATGCTTGTTAAAGCCACGAGAGAAACATGATCAAGTGTCGAGTAATTACTAAAAAAGCACCTAGAACTTATAAAACAAAACAAAATAACACTTTAATAACACACCATCCTCCATAATTAAAATTTAAAAAAATAAATCCATCCACAAACATATTTATAATAGGCTTATCATATGGTGTTATTTTCGATACTTTATTTCCCATATAACCATTTACACAATAACAAATAAGTATAGTAATACAACAAAATAATTATACAAATGAATATTTAAACACAATTGGAGAACAATTAGATAAACTAGAACTTTACATTGAACAAACAAAGGAAACATATACCCAATCAACACATTTAAATAAAAAATCATTAAAAACAAAAAATAATACTACTTTTCAATCATTTGAACCAATGTTTTCAAGGCCAAGTTCTATTAAGAAATGTTTTGACGAAGAAGAAACGGAACAAGTTCTTAAACAAATAGACCAAAAATTATCACAAATTCAAATTTCTTTTATCAAATTGAAGCCTCAATCTCATGTGCAAACTGTTAATCATCCTTTACCAACAATTGAGGATGAGGAAGAAACAGACCTTCCGTCCTCTCCATAACATACAGATAATCAATCAAATATTACAACAAACCAATTAGAAAATTTTATTCAAAAATTACATCACCCAAGATTTCAAAATTGGAAAAAACCACAAAATCAACAAAAACCTTACTATCCTCGACCTACTCCTCCTTATTTACAATATGAAGAAAGTCTTCCTTATAGAGCCTATATAGGAAATGCATGTTATCAATGGAATATAGATGGATTATCTGAATACCAAATTATAGTAGTCATTAGGCAAATGCACACCGTCAAACACATATATTGTACTAAACAAAAGATGCACCAAGGTGAAGCATGCGAACTATTAGCCGTAGGATTTGAAGGACAATTATCAGGTTGGTGGGTTTTATATCTTATCCAAGAACAATGAAATGCTATTTTAAATGCTACAAAAATTAAACAAGAAGGAAGTAGTACAACAGAAACCACTGAACCAGATGCCATTAATACTTTGTGTTATACATTTTATCGGCAATCCAAATCTTTATGTTGACAAACAAATCTCTAACTTACAAAATTTAAGAGTCAGGGTCATACAAAAATTTCAAGATGATTTACTCAATCAAAAATTTATAATTAAAATTGATTGTCAAGCAGCTAAATTTATTTTAGAAAAGGATGTGAAAAACTTAACTTCTAAACAAATCTTTGCTAGATGGCAAGCATTATTATCTGTGTTTGATTTTGACATATAATATATTAAAGGTACT
>JAVXUL010000021.1:8936421-8950084 GCA_035590515.1 Trichilia minutiflora | reverse complement strand
AAACAATCTTTTGTCATTTAAAACATATGGCATCAAGACATTTTGGGGTCATCACTTGCATCCCCAAACCTTTAATTTTATTAGACTAAGTTTAGTTTCCATCTATATTTCATATAGAATTAATAATTTAGATTTTGTATGAATTTCATTTAATATATATGCTACTGTAGATAATGTCTCTCACAAAAAATATAAAAATATTTCTGAGTAAGATATCATCGATCTTATCATATCTAATAGAGTTCAATTTCTTTTTTCTGTTACCCCATTTTGTTATAGACTATAGGATATTATATAAATATACCTTATACCATTTACTTTGCAAAAATCATTAAAAGTTTCATGTTCTCCATCTCTATAACTATTTAAAACTTTGATTAAGTGATCAAATTGTGTCTCTATTTTTTTTTATATTCTTTGAATTTTTTTTAAAGCTTTCAATTTATATTTTAGTAAGTATATACACCTATATTTAGAATAATCATCAATAAAAATGATGAAATATTTCATAGTTCTATATGTTTTTGTCTTCATAGGTCCACGTAAATTCGAATTCACTGCTTCAAGTAAATCTGTTGAATTTCAATGATTCAAGAAAGATTTTCTCAATATTTTATCTTTAACACATGATTTATACACATCAAATTTATCTAAATTTACTTAAGGAAGCATTCTTTTATTGCTTATTTTAAGTATTTTCTTTGCATTTATATGACATAATTTTAAATATTGAAGCAAAGTATCAGTAGAATTTAACGCATAAACATAACTAAAAAAAGAATTTTTATTTATTGTAGATTCCATTGCTACATATCATCAACTTTTTTATCCCTTAGAATTATAAGACCATTTTTTTCTATAGCCATAAACTCATACTTAAATCTAATCTTAAATCTTTTTTTTCAAGAATTGACATAGAGATCATATTTTTTCCCATTGATATAGCATATAACATATCTTTCAATATTATGATGGTGTTTACATATGAGATTTTACAATCTTTATACCTTGAACATCAACATAAGTATTATTACCTATGTATAATTGGTGTTTCCTTAGTGCTTTCTCCTCAAAAGTGATAAATTGATTTTTATCATTGCTCATATATCTAGTAGCACTAGAATCCATCTACCAATGATTTTGAAATTCAGCAATGAATGCTTCTAAAATAATTAGAGCAATCTCTTTCTTTTTCTTTTTCTTATCTTTATGTTTTGGACATTTGATTTTAAAATGACCAGTATCCCCACATATAAAACACCCATTTTTCTTGAATTTTTTTATTTTTAATCCACTTTTCCATGAAGATGGTACCCACTTTTGTTTGGAATTCTTCTCATTTTACTTGTTTTGTTACTCTAAGAACTTTATGCTAAAAGATTGTTGTTGGAGTGATTCTTCTCTTGTCTTCTATCCATCCTGATTTCTTTAATTGTTAATATTGCAAGCAATATAGTTATAGATAGATCAATTTACTTATATATTATTAAGGTCACAATATGATTTCATGTTTTTGGCATATTATTGAGAAGGACCAATACTTATATCTTATCAGAAATTTCATGACCAACATTGAAAATATTTTTTACAAGTAATTTCATCTTGATAATATGATATGTTACACTTTTATTTTCATTCTTACAAAGGCTATTAAATTCTACTAACTGGAATGTATGTATTAGATTTTGGCCCATACTTATTATCTAATACTTATATATAATTTTCTTAGTAGTATTATAGTTCTCATATAAAGAAATTAGATCATCTTGCATGTTACTAAGAATTGTTGTCATAGCTAATTCATTATCCTCCTCCTATTTATCTAAAATTATATCTTCTGTGGATATTTCCTTTCTAATAACATATAGTATTTGTTCATGTGTTATCAAATAGAAAATTCTTTTGTTCATATATTATAATTAATATTATTCAACCTTTTTATCTTAACTAAATCATAATTAATTTTACTAAACATAATACAAAGCAACACAACATAAATAAATAAGTTAAAAACTGTGTAAAATTTGACTCACAAATGATTAAGTTTTAATAACCTAACCGTATGCTCATTCAGATATAACTGTAGATATAACTTCTTAGGATTCTTCACATTTTTTACTCAGAAATTATAATTATCTGTTTTTCTTTTACATAATTATCGCGTGTACACGGTTTTCGAATATTTCAATATTCGCATGAGTTGAAGTGATCTCGAATATTAGATTTATCTTATAACATTTATTTCTTTTATACACAAGTCAAGAATAATAAAACTAATCCTTCTTCAATGTGTTGGCAAGTTGAAGTAATGCAAAGCTGGTGTTTTTTCTTTCTTTACTCGTGCACTTTCAACGATTTCAGAGTTTTAAGTGTTCAAATCTAAAATCTAAGGTCATAAATCAATCCGACATATCGAAAAATTTTGGAGATACCAAATTTGACTTTGATCAGAGCTGTTTTGAGTCTTGAGTCGGGTCTAAAAATATAGATCGATTTAATTGAGCCAAAGATGGATTGAATTAGGATCCAATTTGATTGGACCGAGTTACTGTATGAATCAAGTCTAGAACTAAGTCTAGATTGTGCCGAGTCGAGTTGATTGTTGGGTTAATACTAGGTCCAATTAGGTTGAAAACTAAATTGGGTTAGAGGTGAACCAGGTTAGGGCAAATTGGGTATGGGTTAAAGTAAACATGGTCAAATTATTGGGGAACTGATTGTTGCACGTAATGTGCGTGAGGTGCATGCGGATACCATGCATCTTCAATCTTCGGACGAGTGCAAAGTTTTCTATTTTTTTGGGCCATTTTCGTAATCGAATTTTAGCATTTTTGTTCCCGTTGAATTAATCTTGATGAGTAAAATACTTTTGGGCAAAGAAAAATATAAAAACAACCTTGAATTAATCTAAAATTAAAGAAGAAAATTCTATCACTTTTAAAATCATCTCTGCAAAAATCTTAACTTTGATGTCACTATTGATCCTTGTTTATACCAAAGAGACACCTAAAAATTCAAAAGCATAATGTATAAACAAAAATTTAACAAATTTACTTAGTTTCTCTCTCAAAAAATACTAAATTATTTTATATCTATTTCATTATTTTTAACAATTTATTTATAGATAAATATAATTAATAATAGTTATTCGAATGGTTTAATGATTGAAAGGACACAATTATTCAATGAACAATTGTGTCCTTTAACCCTAAAAACGAAAATTATTATATTATTTTATTATTAAATATAATCTCTACCACCTTTTGTCATGCATTAAGAATATATAAAATCTCACTTCTCATATATTATTCAATTTAACACTTTTAAATTGTATAATAGTAATATTAAAAAGAAAAGGCATTGAACAAATATTATGAGCCGTACATCATTTTAAATTTTTTTAATATAATTAATTTTTATTTTAAAAATAAAATTATAAAATTATTTAGTAAAATTAATTTTTTTACTAAATTTATTTATATTTAATATTTTTTTACTCTCATAACAATTGTTACTCTTAAATAAAAATTAATATTTTAAATTTTAAATTATCATCTCAATATTAAATACGTTTTTTAAAATCGATAATCGATACTTTCTTAAGCACATTAATCATCTTAATGATAACAAGTTATCTATTGAGTTGCATGTACGAAGAAATAAATTGTAGGAACTATAAACAGCAAAATTGATAAGATTATAGGACAAGCGTAGTACGCTTGTATAATAAAATTTTGCCTTAGACATTAAGTACCAAAGAAAAAGTTGTTTATTATTATTATTATTATTTTTTTTGTAGACGAGAAAATTCACATATGTTGTTATTATTGTACCGTTTAATTAGACACAGAACAAGATCACATCCCCTTAAAATATGTACAATACAAATATAAATAACGAGACATCCAACTTAATCAATGAGAAGCATGTGGAGGAATTACTTGCAGTAATATCAAACATACGAGTAAAAATCTCAATTATCCCAGACTCTTATAAAAAATAACAACCTAAGAAATCAAATATGGGACCGCAATATAAACACATATTGATCTTTCATGCTCAATACCGTCATGCTACACTCTTTCAGGATGTTTTTTATTATTATTTATTCATACTATGTTTATTCAGCATATTTATATAAATGTAATATTATTTTTAAAAAATTTTATTTAAAAACTTATTTTAAATGAGATTAAATTATAAAAATTTATTTTTTATATTATTCAAAGTTATTTTGAAATGAAAAATTTATACAATACTATTAGTGATAATTATTTTTGTCCCTCTTAATAGAATGGGATTGGCTTCGTCCAGGCCACGTGCTCCAGTTGTCACCTTGCCGTGTGGATCCCATCCAACGCCGCACTTGAATTTTTTAAAATCAATCAAAACCGCATAATATTCCGAGTTGCCCCAACTTCAATGAAATGGTTTTTTTTTTTACCGCACTGTAATTCGTTTCTGACTGGCGTTTTTGCTCTTTTTATGCGCCGTCGACTGGCTTTATCGAATGCGGTAATCTTTTGCTGTTAAATGTTATTTATCTGCACCACAGCTCAAAGGTCAGTCTCACATGTGACTTCATATGCTTTTAAAATGGGTGAGGCCCCGCCCCACTTTTAGGTGAAGTGACGGACATACAATTACCTTTTTGTACTCCTACACCTACAATGAAACATTGTACCATAATGTTTATTTTCATCTGGCTGTAAAACTATCCATTGTATAAATGATAAATTTAAAATATATCTCCACTTTTACACATATTTTTATTGGGTATTTCTAATTAAAGTTATAAATATATTATAAAAAAATATGAATCATAAAATATTATTATCGATATTGAGAAATATACATCCAATTGGATAACAGTGATGATAAGAGTTTGGGATACTGTATTCAGTGTCCTAAATTTAAATCCTCGTAATTGTCTAACTAAAACATTAAGATAGAAGTTTTAGTTTATTTTTATGTTTGATATTATTATGAGTGATTCTTGTATATACGTCTAGTGATTAATGATAGGATCGTATGATTTATGATCACAGATTCTGTGAGAGTGAATATTTATCTTGTATGTGATTGAACAATATAATAATAACTAAGTATGAAAAATTTTAATTAAAAAATATATATATACCGAGAAACATGTAACCAATATACTAATAATTAAAATAAATGATTTATATATATATATATATCCACATCCGTGTTTCAAAGCCAAGAAAATAGCTGTAATGTAATAAATCAGGGGTGTTTTAGTCATTCCATTCCCGTCTATTTTTACCTTCTCCCAACGGCCGCACTTCGTATACTACCTTCTCTTTCCCTCTTGAGGGATAAAAGGCCTAGTGCTACGCTGATCTAAACTCGCTTATGTCGTTCTTAATTTTTTGTAATTTACAAGATTTGCCAATCCCTAACACTTCCATGTTATTAAATTTTACACCGGATCCGACATCTTCCCTTCCTTATCAATCACGGATTATCTGCGTCAATTTGGCTACGCATACGAACACTCTCTCTGTTGACACCAAATGAAGAAATTTCAAACTGGACGAATGCGAAACTGAGAAAAATTTGGTGATTCGGGAGCTTCTTTTCGGTATCCTTTTGTATGTGCATTGTATTTCAATTTTCTGCTCAATGAAGGTTTCTACTTTCTGGAATGTAAGAAATGTTAAGTTTTATGAACATAGAAAGTCAAATTATTTTATCTTTTAATCATTATAAAAAAAAGAAATAAAAAGTATTGATGTAAATTTTCTTCGTTTGAGGTGTCGGATGGTGGATGTCAATGAGTAGTTTTAATTTTTGTTGTTAAACTTAATCTTTTTTTTTTGGTGGTTATTCTGTCAATTGTTGCTATTTTTGTCTGTGTTTGGTTGTTTCTTACACGTGATATTTGCACTGTTTTCCCAGGTTTATTGAAGAAGAATGAATAATCTGATTCCGCCTCCAGAAAAAGCAACCTTGAATTTTGCATTGGAGATGAAATTTTAAAGAAAATTTTGAGGTTGAAGTTCAGCAGATTATTCTGGTTAGCAGTTTGGCTAAAGTACGGAGGAAAACCCAGTTTTCTTTTTCAGTAATCTTCATGACTGATTTTTGGTGGTAGATACTTAAATCAATCCATGACTTTGGCATCTTCGCCCAGAGGGCATTCTTCCATGATTGCTTTTCCCAGATCACTTTCCTCCATCCTAATTTCAGTGGGTGGACTGGCCTTGTTCTTGTTCTTTGCTTCTTTGTTTTTAGTTTCAAACCCTATTAGTACCACTTTTCATGTACATTTTAATGGTTTTGATAAAAAATTAGACTTCCCCTTTTCTTCTAATAATCAGACTTTTACTGAAATAGATATTGCCAATAAGAATTCATCATTGGGGTCTATTTTAGAGCGATCCAAGAGTCCAGTTAGTCGTTTGGTCGATAATGATGTGGATGTTACTGATAAGAATGTTTCACCATCCGAGTCTAGTGTACTAGTTTCCAAGAAGTCAAATGGTTCATGGGTTGATTTGTCATCTAGATCAAAAGCAGAAGGGGAGGCCAAAAATGGGAATGTTGCCTCCGATGTTGCAACGAATGTTGAGAGTCATGAAAGAGATTCTCTGGGATCGGCAAATAGGTCGGCTGGTTCTTCCGACAATTCCAAAGTAGCGGCAATGCCTGCTTTACCTTCTCTGACAAGCAATGCAACGCAGATTGGTTCAGTTGTGTCAGGTGTCTCTAATTAACGTATTTTGATTATTTTTTTAGAGAAATTTTGTACTTATCATATATATTATTCGGTTTTGAGTTTGATCTGCTTCTATTTTAGAAACATTTTTTTAAGAACTTATATATGAGGATATCAGTTCATTATTATTACCTCTTTGTTGAAGTCTTAAGGATGGTAACTTGCTGTTAATACTTGATATATGTAACAACCATGTACTTGTTGTTCAGTCATTTATAAACTTCATTTTTTATGAACTTGAGTACCAAATTCTTCCAGCAGAGAGCAAAAAAGGGAGGGAAAAATTCCTTAAAAAGCTTACTTACCACTTTTATGGCTAATGATAAGCTGACCACAGTTTAAGAATGTGTAACTGCTAAAAGAATGCTGTGCATTTATTGATGATGCAACTTCATCCGCCATAAGTTGCCTTCTGTGGAACTGAGGCTTAGTAATCTACTTCCTTGGTTAACAAAGTATAGCTTGCAGTGGTATAAGCAAGCCACCTTCTTTGGTGTCCATCCGTGTTTGAGTCCAGGAGTGTGCATGGGGTGGGGTGGGATTTGGGTGCATAAAACATAATAATAATAAAAAAAGCAAGTATAATTTACTTATTATATAGTACAGTTAGAAAAAGTAATAAACAATATTAATATACAGATGCAGTTGATCAGCAATAACTTAATTGCTCCAATGTAGAAGCAAAAATTATATTCTTTTATGTTTATATAATCCTAATGTTTGACTGCCCTCGTTTCCATCTTACTTGTTTATTTTAGCTTCTAATGAGCTGTTAGATTCTCTGCTGTGCAGGATGTGACTTGTATCATGGAAGTTGGTTTTATGATACCTTGGGACCGTTGTACACCAACAACACGTGCCCTGTCTTAACACAGATGCAGAATTGCCAAGGAAACGGGAGACCTGACAAAGGATATGAGAATTGGCGATGGAAACCCTCTCAGTGTGACCTCCCTCGATTTGATGCGAAGAAATTTCTGGAGTTGATGAGAGGGAAGATACTGGCTTTCATTGGAGATTCTGTTGCTCGAAACCAGATGGAATCAATGTTATGCCTTCTGTGGCAGGCAAGTATCTATAGTAGTTCCTATAACATCATTTCTTTTCGTGCAAAGTTTTGTCCAAACCTAACCAAGTCTTGATTTAGGAGGCCTTACCGTTGAAAAGGCTTTGAATACAACAATGTTGTAAATAAAATTCCATTGAGAGGTATGCTGGAAAGCATGTGGCATCTCGAAAAGGAGAGTTGGTATCTGGAGTTACCTTTCACCAATGCGCTATTAGCACGATTTACAGGCTTGATGTGATTCTTTAATATGTACAAATGTCTTTGAGCATTTCTCTCTCACTCTTTTGTTTTTTTTTTAAATGCTTTTGAATGGTCTGTTTTTTTATTGGTGATCTTCATTGGTGATGATGATGATGATTTTCATTTTCTGTTTTAGACTTCACAAACACCATAACTCAATTACCTAGGGAGCTGAAATTATCAAAATACTTTTTCCAAACTACTTTATTCTCCTTGACCAATATATGAGTGACAATAAGCCTGTCCACTAATTGCAAAAAATTTTGATGGATTGCATAGAGGCCTAAATAACAGTAGGGCTTGGGTAGTGAAGGAGTAGGGTGGGGTGAGGTGGGATAGCTCTAATTTTTGAAAAAGAGACTGTTAAATGCGCTGGTGAAGAATGGCTTAAAATCCATTTCTGCACCCACTAACCCACCCTTGCTCCACCCCCCACGCTAGAAAGAATATGGCTTACAATAGAACCTCAATAATAGCTTGGTTGGATGACATATAGGGAGGGCTGTTATTCTAATTGTGGACCTATCCCTGCTGCTTGGTTGAAACCCAGAGCTGGGCTCATTTTGGTCCTAAACCCTGTGTGCAGTTGTTCCTTGTAAAATCTCATGTATGATTGATGTTTCGAAGATTTGGTAACGGAAAAAAATAGTGGAGAATTTTTTTTCCCTTTTCTTATTCGACTGAGTGCTACACGTTAGATTTAGTCACTGAAGCGTTTTCATTCCTGTAGATATGAAGTGGGTTTCCCTGGGAAGGAAATATATTTTTGCATCACGCTTGATAATTGTGTTTCCTTATTTGGGATACAGTTCTTACAGAAATTGAAGATTAAGTCATTGGATATTTTCAGGTAGAAGTTCCACAAAACCGAGGAAACCGAAGAATGCAGCGATGGTTCTTCAAGTCAACTTCTGTAACGATCATTCGGATATGGTCCTCTTGGCTTGTACAAAAAACTAATGGTGCCTTTGATTTTGCTCCAGCGGGTGTTGACAAGCTCCATCTTGATGCCCCAGATGAGAATTTGATGGAGCTCCTACCAAAGTTTCATGTAATTGTTCTCTCTTCAGGCCACTGGTTTGCTAAGCAGTCGGTCTATATCTTTAACAATGAGATTGTGGGAGGACAGTTGTGGTGGCCGGACAAGTCTCGGCCGATGAAGGTTAACAATGTTGATGCATTTGGAATATCAGTTGAGACAATCATCACTGCTATTGCTACGCATCCAAATTACACAGGGCTGACCATTTTGCGATCCTATTCACCTGATCATTATGAGGGTGGGGCCTGGAATACTGGTGGTTCTTGCACTGGAAAGGAAAGGCCTCTTGCAGCGGGTGAGTTAGTGAAAAATGGATTTACAGAAGTAATGCACGAGAAACAAGTGACTGGTTTCAACAATGCAGTTAAGAAGGCGACCAATAAATCAAAATTGAGGTTGATGGATATCACCGAGGCCTTTGGGTACCGGCATGATGGGCATCCAGGCCCATATCGGAATCCTGATCCAAATAAGATCACAAAACGCAGTCCAGATGGAAAGCCTCCACCACAGGATTGCTTACACTGGTGCATGCCAGGTCCTGTTGATACTTGGAACGAATTTGTGTTTGAAATCATTAGGAGAGAATTTGAAGGCAACCCAAGCTTATTATCATGAGATTAATCTATTTTAGTTCCAATGCGTTATTGTTTCTGTATTCAAAGGGTAAATTTGACTTATGGTAAGCCTGACGGTGAGTCAATCTATTTGTTTTTTCAAAATCTTTTATAGGAAAAGGAAATTTGTAGAGAAATGATCTATTGTAGGAGATGGGACATTGGGGATTGAGCGGCTAGGTGCTGTAATTTAGACAGATTCAGTATAATCGAAAAGCTATTCTTGAGTCCCATACCAGTTGTAAGTAATGATTTGTTGCTTTCGATCTATTTGTATTTTGTCCTGAGCTCTATCCAGATGGTTACCAATTTCCACTCCATGGATGAAATATTTCACATCTGGTGACATATTTTACTACACGGTGGATTTTGAAAATTTTTTTTTATAATAATGCTTCTGTTCCAGTCAAAACGCTAGTGATAGTCTCTTTCGTGCATTTTTGTGATATTGGTGTGTAAGTATGGGAAGAAAATTAAAAGAAATTATATGCGGGGAGACCATTGAAAATAAATAAAAAAAGAAATTGTCCGCATCATTGTTATTGTTTTTTTTTAAGGAAATTAATGGAATTGGTCTATTTTTAAAATTAATCATGGTATAAAAATTATTTTTAATTTGATCAAAGATTTAATTTTTGAACAAATTCACCTTTGTGATGACAAATCTAAAATTATATTTTTTAAAGTATCGCAAGTTGTATAATTTAAAATGCTCGAAAAACACTGAAAATTGTAAAAAAAGTTATGTTACAAAAGCAAACCTTACTTTCGAGCAAACAATTTTCGTTTATTTAAAATCCAAATGTTAAATTCAAGCAAACATATATCATTCATTTGAAAATTCAAATATCACTTTGGAGCAAAACTATTTTAAGTTATAAAAAACTCTCAACTGTAGTTCATCATCGAACGGTCACTTTGTGTGAAACAACTTTCGAAATATTTATGGCAGCATTTCATTCGACAGTCAGAATTTCTTAAAAATCAATAAGTTTTATTCAATTTTATTTGAAATTTGAATATTATTTGTACAAAAATTTGAATTTAAATTATAAAATCAACACATAAATTATATTTTAGATGCTGTAATTTAATTTAAGCACGAAAAATTAATAATATTGATCGGTAATAAAAATGTTTTTGATCAAAAAATCACTTGTCAAAATGGTCCCATAATTTTCGAGTGATATTTGTAGAAATGTAACCATCCAAGAAAGTAGAAATATAACTAATAGAAAGTGAAAATTTAGATTAAGCTAAAAAGTATAAATATAACTGTACTAAAAAAGGAAATATAACTATTTTTAAAAATAAAAATGTAAATTGTAATGAAAAGATATTTTTTGGTCTTATTTGAATATAGATTTTTAACTTTATCTATTATTACATTTAAACCTACTCGAGTGTAGATTAACTCGAATGTAAATATATGCAAATTGATGATATTTTTAACTAATTCTTGAAGCAAGTTTAGCATATTAAGAAAAATATTTGAAAATTAAAAATTTTAATAACTACATTATTCATTCTACTTGAGCCATATCGATGAAATGAGAATTAGTAGTAAATAACCTATAAACATACACTTTTTTTGTTTCAATACCAATCTCATATAAGTTTCACCTATTAAGGAAGAATTTATCCTTGACATTGTCTCTTTATCTTGATTTGCTAATAATTCATTCGTTTTATCATTTGTGGAGACAATTTTTTTAGAAAGAGAATCCAACTTTGAATAGATAATTGTATTCAAATAACATATATGATTGATTGGACATACAATCATCTAAATAACTTCCATAGATTAAACAGAAGCTACGAATATTATTTAAATGACTACATGTCCAGTCAATCATATTCGTTATTTGAAGGTGATCATCTACATCCAAAGTTGAATTTGCTCTTTAAAAAAAGTATCATATCAAATAATAAAATAGATAGGTTATTAGTAAATTTAGGTATGAGAGATGAAATGAAGGCTAAATTCTTTCTTAATATGCTAAACCTGTGTGAGGTTGGTGGTGAAACAAAGAATATATATTTACGGGTTGTTTGCCATTAATTCTCGTTTTATAGATATGATTTATCATAGTTTAACATGAAATGAGTACTATAGTTATCAAAATTTTTAATTTTTAAAAAGTAGGTAGGAGCATTATCAAAAACATTTTGATCAAGGATTATCTTTGGTTAACATTGTAACAGAAAAGATTTCTCATAAATATATTATAGCAAGATTAATATGGTTATACAGATATATTATGGCTATATATGAAAATGTGTTCAACATATGTAGAAAAAACTATTTATTTGCTCAATATTTTAAGTTCATTTGTATCTTAAGTATGATAAGACTAATCTCTCCCTAAGCAACAAATTCATTATTTATAATATATTTCCTTGTTCCAATACATCATTTGAGTAATTAATCAGAAGTATCCTGCTTAGAAAATGAAGAACTGATAGTTGAAATGGAAATCATATAATTATTCCAATTATATAATATTAAAATAGTTTATGGATTATAGAAGGTTTTAGATCATTTTAGGATAACTAAATTTAAAATAATTATAATGACAAATAATTTAAAAAATAAGTTTCTTAAAATTATAGTACCCAAAAAAAATGTTGTCACTTGATGTAGCAATATTTCTTCATAATTGTACAAACAAGTGACCATTTCTAACACATTACAATACTAAAAGCACTAAAATCTATTGTTTTTATCAACTTTAAGTTTGTGGGTTATATAACTATAATTATGAGTTAGAAAGATTTTCAAGTGTAGTTATATAGTTTTTCAATACATCTGTTCTATTTTATATTATATATTATATTTTTCAATACTTCTAACTCATTGATCAAAGATTAGATGATGCTAAATCTATAATTTAGCACTCAAGAGAGGTGATTTTAAATTAAAAAAACGAATTGTAAACCTAGTAATTTTGATAAAATGATATTTTATTTATTTTATCATTCAAGGATATTTTTGTCATTTTCTAAGATATAAGTTCGGGTATTATTTTGAGTTATGATTTAATAGCGATCGTTTCTAACAATTTTAAAAGGAATTTGACTTAGAATTAGGTATAAAATGAGCTAAAAATGAATTTGAAAAGTTAATTTTAAATTTTTTTTAGATGAACTATTCGATTGAACGAATTAGAGAATTCGTTCGAACAAATGGATTTTCGACAGAATGAATGGAGAAGCTCAATTAAATGAATGAAGGTATGAGAATTCAATTGAACAA
Source organism: Trichilia minutiflora (assembly GCA_035590515.1). NCBI lineage: Eukaryota > Viridiplantae > Streptophyta > Magnoliopsida > Sapindales > Meliaceae > Trichilia > Trichilia minutiflora. The sequence continues at coordinate 8,937,118 of JAVXUL010000021.1, read as the reverse complement.
ATTAAAGGATTTGTTCAAACAAATAAGCTTGATCGAACGAAAGACAAGCTCATTCCAACGAACGAATGACTACTAGTTTTATAGAGAATTATAAAATTTTTGGTTGAACGAAATAAGGTTCGATTAAATAAATCAAGTAATTTATTCGATCAAATCGATCAAAACTTTCATGAAAATATTGATTTTGTCCTCAAAAGCTTTTATTTTCTTTTGTTTTTCAAGGGTATTTTAACAATTTTCTTGGGTATTATATATAAGGATGTATAAGGAAAGGAAACTCATTTTCTTTCTTCCCATTTGCCTTCCGTTCATTTCCCCTTTACCTCCTTCAATTGACCTTCGTTTTTCACCGATTAAATTATAATTTCTCGTCAGAAATCAACTCCCTAGTAATCTCTTGCCTATATTTAAGTTTTGTTTCGTCGTTTTGAAAAAGATGGACTTGAAAAGCAAAAGGAACTTTGGAATTTACTATTTACACTAAAGCAATTTAAACAATTCATGAAGAATAAAGCTTCTTATGGTTATTTTTAACCCTTTGGCAAGTCTTATAACTTTGTTAATATGTTTATTGCACAATTTAGTGAGTTTGTGTCACACCCCGACCCGTGGGGCGCACTTGTGACAGACGCCACAGACCTCCAGGGTGTACTCGATCACACAGAATACCCCCTGTAGATCTGTAAGGCATTCATAA
>JAVXUL010000021.1:8920044-8936321 GCA_035590515.1 Trichilia minutiflora | reverse complement strand
GTAAAACCTATATGTCTGAAAATTGATCAAATGAAAACTGGAATATACACACGGAGTAGAAATGATGCCCATTATCTCATAGTATCGTTGGTTTGCTTTGATTTTGCCTCGAACATGAAAAATCCTAATTTGTCTTCCGAAACCCTAGCTCTCCCCTTTTATTTTCTGTGCTTCTACCGTCAAAATGATGCTCCTATGAAGTTAGAAATGGAGAATATAGCTAGAAAACAAAGAGAAATCAAAAGATTACGACAATGTGGGTGGTGGGCATGAAGAACAGAGGAGAAAATGTGGGAAAGGGAGAAGAGGAGAGAAAGAAGAAGAAAAGAGGAAGAAACTTGAAGAATGGGGGGTTCAGCCTCTATTTATAAAAAGAGAACAACATTATTATTTTACCCTTAAGCAATGTAAAGGAGAAGCTTCTAGATGAGACCAAAAATTATCATTTTATAGTCGTTCGATCAAACAAATCGAGGATTCGTCGAACGAACTGTTGACTTCGGTCGAACAAACCAAGTTTTGATTGAACGAATCATTCGACATTTCTAAAAGTCAAGGGATTTCTATTTTGCTATTCGAACAAATCCCAACTTATTCGAACGAATTGATCACTTCAATCGAATGAATTCCAGTTTGTTCAAACGAAGGTTAATTCGATCGAACGAATCACCCTATTCGGGCAATCGAACCCGTCAAAATAAAAAATCTCACTTGAATCTTTTCTAAATTGGAAAATATCATTGAGGTCTCATTCAAAATAAAATTAATTTTTAATTACGTAGAAATTCCTGCGTTTACGATCACAAAACTCTATCTTAACTACCTTAAATCTTCAAAATAAATATACAGTCGCGATGACATGTTAACTATGTACATTGTGAGCATAATTTCATGTACAATAAAAATATAAAATTATCGATATACCCTTAAGATCTAGGAATAGGGCTCATACTTATTTTATACCTGTCGTTTTCCTATGAACCTACCACCTATGTATGACTGGGTATCATTTGTTACCTTTTCTTATAAACCTCCATATCATATAACAATGGTAAGATCATCAATCATATTTACATTACAAAATCAAATTTAGATTAGTTATTAACAGATGAATTCAGCAAACTTTTTGACTCTTTTTTAATAAAATTTCAATTTTGAAATCAATATAATACTTGAACTCGAAAATGACTTTCAAGCATAGTTAATAATTAAATAAACTTGAAAGTTAATAACAAATATACTTAAAAATAAATAGTGACTGAACTTAAATTTTACTTTTAAATATAGTGAAAAATCCATCTAACTCAAAAATAATTTCAATAATTGAACTAAGGAAACATGAAATCATATTTGATTATCTTATTTACACAATAAATTCATTTACACTTTAATAACACATCCAAAATTACTTCTTTCAACAATCACATTGCTTTAAAATAAGCAAAATTTAAAAGTATATTTATATTCACATTGATCAATTAAAGAAATCAACATTTAAAAACTCATTGAAATATTAAAGTAGATAAGTTTGTAAGAATGTTAATTTCAATTAAAAAAAATAAAGTTATCCTCTATGAAAGAAAATAGAAAAAAGTATAAATTTAAAATTTTATTTTTGATTTTGATTTTTAACTTGCTTATAAATAGTGTTAATAATATGAAAGCTTGGTTTTAAAGTATCACTAGATGAGTGAATTTGTTCATAAATTGAATCCTTCTTTAAGTTTAAAGTAATTTTTTATAATATAATTATTTATGCATATAATTTGATGGTGATAAATAAAATAATGTATAATTTAGATGTATGTTTTAGATTTAATTTTAATTAATTATTTATAATTTAAATAAGATATTTGAATAATAATATATTTAGTTAATATCTTAAAAATTAATAAGATAAGTTATTAAAAAAAAAAAATTTTGGTGACATAATTAATTTAAATTTAAGTATCAAAATACGGTTAATTATGTTAATTACCCTTTTTATTGTATACCCCGTACATTTTTCCAGCGCTTGGCGCTCCACACTTTGGGAAGTTTCTACTTTACCCTCCTAAAAAACACGTCCACGTCAGCAATGCAGCAGTGCACCACCTTAAAACGCTCTTCAACGGTCCAATTTCCGCAAACGGCTGCCTCTCTCTTTCTCTCTCTTCCTCCCTCTCAACATCCTTTGCTTCCATATTTCAAACCTTGATTCTCTTCGTACACTCCTTTTCCAGGAAAAAAAATAAAAAATTCTCAGGGAAACACAAAAGATCTCAGTCCCGCTAAGAATAAATATCCAATTCCACGCGTTACTGTTCAGGTTTGTCGTCGAATCTCCACTTCCACTCTCTTTGTCTTCCTCTCGTTTTCTCGATGTTTCATTAGGATTCCGAGAAAATGCAGGAAAAAAAAAGTAAATTTGAATGTATTAAGACTTTGAATTGTCGCGCTTTCGGATTAAAGATTATGAAAAACGATATATAACTCGGCTTTATCTAATTACTTCGCTTGTTATTTCTTTTGGTCGTTCAAAGAAATCCTTCCCTCTTTTTTTTTTTTTTTTTTAATTCATGTTGATGAACTGAGTCTAACAATGCGCCTATCCTTATAAGTTACGTTACGATTTTTGTTCTTAACCAAGTGTTTTTCAACGTAGAGAAATCAAAGCAACATGTCGATATTTTAGTAACAAATCCAATAAATCCAAAAGAAGATAAATGTGAACAAATATTTGGGAATTTCGTCGTACTTTCAAATTTTGGGTGTGGAATTTAATACTGGCAATCCACATTCAATATTTAGGCTTCCAGGATCTGAGGTTCTTGCACAATTTTTTTCCTTCTCGTGCTTTATTGTCTCTTAGTAATTATTGTTTTTTATGTGCCCTATCGTTAATCAGCAATTACTGTACGAAGATAATTGTTTTGGCAGGCCTAAATAGCTTAACATGTCTGATGTTAACAATACGGTTCAACAAGTGCAGACAACTAGTGGATCACTTATATCTGAACTACAGGTTCTTTATAAATTCTTACACAGAAAGTGTTTTTAATTTTTAGATTTTGGGATAATGCCGTTTGCTCCCTTGAATTGTCTTCCATGTACTTTCTACCTGAAAAAAATATCTTTAATTTACCATAATGATCAGATAATATGGGATGAAGTGGGGGAGACGGACGCTGATAGGGATAAAATGCTGCTTGAGCTTGAACAAGAGTGTCTTGAAGTATACAGAAGAAAGGTGGATCAGGCCAATCGATGTCGAGCACAGCTTAGGCAGACAATTGCTGACTATGAATCAGAGCTTGCAACCATCTGTTCTGCAATGGGGGAACGACCAGTTCATCTTAGGCAGGTTAGGAATGATTTAGTGTATCATCTGTAGATGGAATCGTTTGTAAATAATGTGGATGACTGGTATGCTGTCTACCCCTTACAGAAGTAACGAGCAGTGGACAAGTGCTAAATCAGTAAACTTATTTGTTGGGGTTTAACTCAGTATCTATAGACATTGTAAGGCACTAGGAAATAGAAACTAATATATAGTAGATTTAGCTTCAGTTTTTATCAGTGTTTTGGTTTCAATACCAAGCACCGTCAGTGTGATTGGAGATTGAAAATGAAGGAACTAAGTTGGCTGGATTTTGTTTGTATATAATGATAGACCACGGTTTATAATAGTTCCAAGTTTTCAAGAAATTAGGTCAGATTAACTTGCAAGCTTTATGGAAAGAAATAAATTGAAAGATACAAGTCCTGGAAACATAAAGTTTGATTTCAGTCTATAAATTCAGTAATTGCTTCAATATATAGATGGTCTTCTACCAATCTTTTTTTACTATTTTGGATTTTAAAAAGGTTCAGTTTATTTATTATCTACCGCAAACTGTTTGGTTTACGGGATATGGCCTGTATTTTCAGTCTGATCGAACTGCAAGAAGCTTAAAGGAGGAGATTACAAGAATTCTTCCACAAGTGGAGGAAATGCAGAAAAGGAAATGTGACAGAAAAAAACAATTTTTAGAAGTTTTAGACCAAATACAGATGATAAAAAATGAGTTCTATGGATCAACAGTATATATTTCTGCTGAAACAGTTGTGGATGAAACAGATTTGTCTTTGGGAAAGCTCGAAGAATTTCACACAGAGCTCCATGAACTTCAGAAAGAGAAGGTTGAATGATTTTCTTCTCTTTTATTTTTGCTCTGTTGTGATTAAACTCATATGCTATCTTCTAACATTTTTGAACTTAAGAGATTTATATTCTATGTATGCAGAGTGATAGGCTGAAGCGGGTTCAGGACCACCTAAACACCTGGAGTTCTCTTTGCTCAGTGCTTGGTATGAGTTTCAAGGATATAGTTAGCGAGGTTCATCCTACTTTTGGTGATTCTGAAGGGTCAAGAAGTATAAGTAATGATACAATTGAACGGCTGACTATTTCAATAAGCAAACTGCGAGAGGTTAAGATACAGAGAATGCAAATGGTAACAATCTTTTTAATTGTTTAACCTTAGATCATATTAATATTACTGTGATGAGTAATTCAAAATTCTCTTCTTTCTTTTTGACCATAATGACCCCTTGACCATGGCAGCTCCAAGATCTAGCAACTACCATGTTGGAGCTATGGAATTTGATGGATACTCCTGTTGACGAGCAACAAATATTTCAGAGTTTTACCTCTAATATAGCTGCTTCAGAACACGAAATAACTGAACCCAACACTCTCTCTCTGGACTTCATTAATTATGTAAGTTATTAGCATGTGAAAATTGGTTATCCTGAACTTCTTCCTTGCACCCGTATATTTTGAAAATTTAGTTTGGATTTGCTTTGGGTGTGATAAAGAGGTCAATATCTTTTTCAGATAGAGGCAGAAGTGTCTCGGTTGGAAGAGTTGAAGTCAAGTAAAATGAAAGAGCTTGTTCTGAAGAAGAGAGTAGAGCTAGAGGAAATCTGCAGAAAAACACATATGGCTCCAGAAAATGATAGTTCGTTTGAATATGCTATTGAAGCCATTGAGTCTGGTATCTGTTATGCTAATATATCATTAGATCAGTGATATTACTTCTTCCCATATTTTCATTGATTTGAATAAGTCTATGAATGCAGGAGCCATGGATCCACATGATTTACTTGAACAGATTGAGCTTCAAATAGCCAAGGTTAAAGAGGAAGCTTTTAGTAGGAAAGAAATACTTGAAAAGGTTGAGAAATGGTTTGGAGCACGTGAAGAGGAGTGCTGGCTTGAAGAGTATAATATGGTTGGCAATTGCACCATATTTTCATATATATATTTTTATATCATGATATTTTAATTTCTTTGTTTAATTGTTACTTGTGGTTATGCAGGACGGAAACCGATACAACGCTGGAAAAGGTGCTCATCTCACTCTCAAGCGTGCTGAGAAAGCTCGTTCACTGGTTAACAAACTTCCAGGTGAGATGACAAGTTGCATCTGGTAGGAGCTTCAATTTGAGATTTAAATGTGATGGAACACAGGTTTTATGACTGCAGGTTAATACCATATGATTCTGTTTACGTGAGTTCCATTCATTTGATAAATTTTTATTTGCTATTTTTAGTTGAATCATTGAACAACTCTCTAGGTTATTTTTTGAGGATCAGTTTTGTAACACCCTGAGGTCAAAGACGTTGTCAAACATAGCTTGGATGCTACGAAGACACAAATCCATAAAATGGGACAAATCATGACTTTATCCTGAAGACATTTTCATCCTTTTCATGGCTGGGCTTATATTTCATCATTTAGGCTTTTAATTTACAATTAGTCTAGCCTAAAATACCAACCTATGATACCAGCCGCATAATGCTTCTTAGGCCATAGAAAAATTATAACTTAAATAACCTTGCAAAACTATAGATGTAACAAAGATATTATTTCTTATATGCAAGCATTATAGATTTTACCCTTAATAAGCCTGCATAAACTTAATTATTTTGCTTTTGCCTAGTTGTCATCCATTTTTCTCTCTTTTTTAATTGAAAAGAATCAGGAAAACAAATTTTTTGCTGTTATCCTTTAAACCAGTGTAATTTATTATTCAAATTATGTTTCTCCCATGTATGTAAGGCCTTTTGGCAACTTTCCTTTCTTTATATAGTTTGATTATAGTAAATTGTATTCTGTTGGCCCAGGAATGGTAGAGGCATTGGCTTCAAAAACCATTGCATGGGAGAAGGAGAGAGGTGTTGAGTTCTTATATGACGGTGTAAGTACTTTTCTTATATATCTGAAGAGGTAGATGCCCGACTACTTATATTTTATCCTTGTGCTTATAGTTGGTCACCACTTTGTGAAAATTATCTGAAATCTTTTCTTTTACTTCTTTCAGGTCCATCTACTTTCTATGATTGAAGAGTACACTGTATCACGGCAAGAGAAGGAGCAAGAACGCCGTAGGCAGCGAGTATGAACCTTCTATTTTACTCTTCTTTACACATTGTGGCTAAACTTATATTTTTCTACTCAGTAAAGGTGCTTTTCTTGTTGATACTTTGCAATATGTGATTTATATATAAATTGTCTCTTTTAGGACCAGAAGAAACTTCAGGGACAACTTGTTGCTGAGCAAGAAGTACTCTATGGATCAAAACCTAGCTCTTCAAAGGTCCAGAGTGTGAACAAAGCCCCTAGAGTTTCAACTGGAGCTGCAAGCAGTAAAAGAATTTCTGGAGGAGGGCCAGTGCTTCAAACTCCTAAACTTGATTTACTTAGCTGCACAAAAGCCACTTCTCAATCACGTTCTCCTGTCAAGAAAATTGAACATATGCTTCATAATGATCATTCAAATCTGCATGGGGATAGTGGTTTCACAGTTGTATCTGCTGGTAAATTCTTTGAACCACACACTTGCAAATTTTTAAAGATTACATGCACATTTCTTAAACCTCCCATAAACTTGGCAATTGTTTTTTTTTCTAATATTTCTTAGAAAGATGCATTATAATATTTATTGAAGAATATATGTTATGCTTCCATGTTAAATGAACATTAACAAGGCATCTCGATAGATTTTATAGCTGCACAGAGGTATTTTATCAGTTGAGTTACCCAAAAAATAAGGTAAAAAATTAAAACTCTCAAGTTGTATTGATTTAGATCCACAATATACAAGGCATTCCTAGAAACCTTTTTAGGTTTTGGGAATTTAGTACTCAGTGTTAAAAGCGTTGTTTGCTTTCCTCTACTTTGGATGGCGTTATTTTACTCTTCTCTTCTATTAACCATTTTTCAGGTAGGAGATGTTTGGAAATTGCTGGTATTCCTATTAAAAAACACTCTTTAGGTGCTCTGAACGCTTGCAAACCAGAGTCACCAATAACGCGGTTACCGTTTTCGCCCATCTCTTGCACCACAGCTTCAAAATTCAATATTAATAACATGTTGGATGATTTTAGAACACATGGAGAGACAGCAGCAATACAGAAAACACTAATGCAGACACTAATGCAGACAGTTCCACGTAATGATTTGTCGTTCAATACTCCTTTGAAGACGACCATATTTGTGGATGATGAGAACACGACTCCAAAGGCAATGCCAATCCCCATTCCCTCAACACCTTCAACAGTTTCCGCACTAATGCAGACAGTCATTACTCCTGCACCTGTAGCTGCACCTACACCTGCAACTGCAACTGCAACTGCTCCTGCTCCTGCTCCAGTCCCTTTTGGCACTAATCAAGTTGAGGAGACAGCAGAAGAAATTGAGTATTCATTTGAGGAAAGAAGAGCTGGTTTTGTGCTACCGCAAACCTATATCAAGCCAATGATACAAGTTCAATATTTCATCTAATTTAACTAAGATTTATGCAGGCTGAACACACAAGTGATTTTCCTTATAATAACTTTTTTGAATCCGGAATAGGTCAACTGTAATTAGCTTCTTCTGGTTTGTGCATGTAGTCAACGATGCACAAACCTGCTTAATTTGAGCTTTCACTTTTGAATATGCTTAAGCAAATCAAAGAATGCTTCCTCTTTATCCCATCACCTTTTGATTCTTCACCCACCCGAATTGTTATCTTCCTCGTCGACGTTCTTTGCCTTCATTCAACTAAAATTCATGCAAAATGACTTATAAATTATACGTATGAATTTACAATTTGTTCGGCAGTTACGGCAGCTACTGTCTTCTATGAATTATATCATTATATCTTCAATTAAATTACTATTTTATCTTAGCTTTCAAATATGTTTTTAAAAATCAATTTTGTCCTTTATTTTTAAGCCATTCTTTGAGTTTTGTCTACCACTACGAGGCTTATTTAGTTTTCTTTTCCCCCGCTTTGGGACACAGCGGAAGCAGAAGGTGCTGAAAAACTGCTTTTCAGCCTAAGCAGATTTTGCTAAGTTTTGGGGCTTTGCTTGTGAAGCTGAATTGCTGAATCCATTAATTTGAGTTGATTAAAGTGGCATTAACAGTAGATTACTCAAAAATAAAAGGGTAATTATTAGCTTAAATATTTGTAATAGTCAAACTTTAATTAACTAAAAAGACAAAGAAGGTGACAGTGGTTGGAAAATTGGCATGCTCTCTAACGTTAGCTTTACAGCTTTAAATATTTCTTTTTAGCTTTAAACAAATTAAATCTCAATTTTAAAATAAAAAAAAACTTTTTCTTTTCCCAAATCTATTTATTTTTTTATTTCAAATTTCTTATCTCCTCCCATTTATTAATTCATATTTATTAAATTTCCAAGACGGACGTGAAACATTTTCTTAACCAAAATTCATACTCTGAATTTTGCAATTAAAATATTAATTACAAATTAAATTGCTCAATAATTAATTCATATATGTATTTTAAATTATTATTATTATTTTAATTTTCCATTTTTTCTACTTTATTTATTTCTCCTCCTTTTCCTGCAAAAACCCTAAATTTTCGCTTGAATACATTCAGTAATCACGGAAAAATTTTGTTCATTTTCTTGTTAGTTCTTCATAACTTTTTAATCAAAATTGTTGTCAACAGTCAAACTCTGTGCATTCTCTGCAATGGTGGAGATTTAAGTCACCGAATTGTTACTGGACTACCGTGTGTTGTTCTTTTTAGGGACTCAAATACCTTTTTGTGCTTATTTCTTTGAAATTTTGAAGTGGGTTCTCTTGTTTTAGTTAGTAATTTTTTTTTTTGGATTTTTTTGGTATTGTAGTTGAGCTCATTTTCCTTAAAAGTTTGAATTTTTTGGTTAATTATTTTGTAAAATTTTTTCCGTTCTTCTGTTGTTTTCTCTGTAAAAGCTTGTTTTCTTTGAATGCTTAGTTTTCATAGATTTTAGGGGTTTCGGTGACTGATAAGTGTTTTTAGTTTTTTTACTTTCTTGATATATGAATGGAGGGAAAAGAAGAGAATAACATAAGTTCAGGGGTAGCAGTGAAAGGAGATGAAGCTCCAGATAGCTTCAGGGTGGCTCCTAGAACTGAAAATCCAGCTCCATTTTCCGTGCCCGCTGCAACATCAGCTGCTGTCGAGGCTTCGCCGACTCCAGTAAGCTTGGCGCCGCCTGGTCCGGCCTCAGGGACGCCCTTGGGCCTCAGCACAGGTACGAGTACGAGTGCAGGCATGGGCACTGGCACTGGCACAGGCACAGGCACAGGAACGGAGATGAAGAAGAAGAGAGGGAGACCCAGAAAGTACGGGTCAGATGGGACCGTCAAAATGGCATTGTCGCCCATGCCGATTTCCGCGTCGATTCCGTTGACTGGAGAGTATTCAGCTTGGAAACGGGGTAGAGGGCGGCCACTTGATTACATAAAAAAGTCAAATAAATATGAATATGAGAGCCCAGGTAAAGGAATATTTCTGGTATTTTTCATGTACTTTAATTAGACCGTTGAATGAATGTTTGATGTTGTTGGCATTGCTGTTTATGTCTTTTTAGACGATACTGTTACATTAGAGATTATGATTTGTTGCTATAACTAAGTTGGGTTAAAGTTTTGGTCGTGTGGGGTGAGGTTTTATAGTTGAATTTTAAGTGGATATTTGTGGGGTTTGATCTAGGAGTGGGACCATTATCTGCTATTCCTGCCCATATCTTGAATTAATGGTCACTGTGTGATGGAAGATGATTTGCTAAAAGTACTGTAAAATTAGGGAATCTATCTCTTGTGGTTAAAACACTTGTTTTGCTGCCATTCTTGGGGGAAAATAGCATAATCCTACGAGGAAACTGAAAGATAGGATTTTTAGAAGTTCCACCACCCTTTTATAAACTCATTAGCTGATCCTGATGTGACTGATCTAATTATAACTGGATATAATAATGTGATTCTCATAGACTAACTGACAGAGCTGAGAAGTGTTTGGAATTACCTAATTAAGTTGTGCAAGGCATGCGACATGAAATAAAAATGGACGAGAGTTGAGATATTTATCTATAAATGTATTGAATGATTTTGAACTATATGGTCAAACTTTAGAATAGAAAAAGGCTGTCTTAAGTGTATTGGTCAAAGATTAAAATAGAATCCTAGATTAAGCTGTCTTTGTTATTGTGAGAATCAGGAATTCAGTTGCTGCCAGTAAATGGAATCTAATGACAACATTATGTAAAATTAAAATTTATTTTTCGATAATGATTTTTTGTAATTCGGCTAGTCATTCAAATGTTAAAAAATTGTAGACTTTTTTTGACATTTATTCATTTTCTTTACGTCACTTAGTAGAATTATTTTGTAATATTACTGCCTTGAGTTTACATTGTTAAAAATTAAACTTCAAAATGCAACTGTGATGTCATTTTCATTCCAAAAAGATGAACATTCAATTATGTATCAGTTGTGGCAAAGAAAGGCAGGTAAGAGAAGTTTTGTCGTTATTTTATCAAAGATTATTTATTAAATAACGAGTTAATCATTGCTCATATACAGAAATTATTATTTTTTCTCTTCTGTTTGCTTACTCTCTTCACTGAAACTTGTAAATATTGTCTATGTTTGATTTGTTTACTTCTCTGCAATTAAATTATTGGTCATGGGATTTTGAATTTTGATTTGCAGGTTTCGAGGCATAATCATTCAAAAGCAGAGATGCAAGTTTTTTGTTTGGTTATACTGATATCTTTTCTAAAATATTCCTGTGCAGGTGACAAAATTGCATACTTTGTTGGTGCAAATTTCACACCCCATGTACTCACTGTTAATACAGGAGAGGTATGCAGTCAAATTGCCAGTAAAATTTGATGCAGTCAGTGAACTGTTGTCATCACAGTTTGTACTGTTGTATGCTATTTTTTTGTTCTTTTGTATCGGAGTTCTGAGGCATACCTTCATCAACTTTTTTTCTTTGTCCAAAAGACTCATGTCAATTACTATTCTTTCATGGTGATGAAATATTTACAGAGTTTGGAAATTTTATTAATGCAATTGATTTACAGTGATTGATTTATTCTCTCTCTCTCTTTTTTAAATTTTAACTTTTATTATGCTTGTTATAGGATGTTACAATGAAGGTTATGTCATTTTCTCAGCAAGGATCCTGTGCTATATGCATTCTGTCTGCAAATGGTTCAATTTCAAATGTTACGCTTCGTCAGCCTACATCTTCTGGGGGTACCCTAACATATGAGGTGTGCGCCTTCATCCTCATAATATATGATTTTCCTAAAAATTATTTGCTGTCTTTGAAGAACTGATGAATTTTCTTAAGAGACGACACTGGAAAATAAACTAGAAAAAATGGATTCTCAATTATTATGTACTTTCACCTAGTTTAGAGCCTTGAATTATAGTGCATACCTGTAGCTATGGCATCAAAGCAATACTTTGAAGCAATGTAAACGAGATCATTAATCATTTATTATATTCCCTGCCAGCTAAGTGCACATGTATTCCCTGTTTACGACCGGTAAACTACATTTAAGAGAAATGAAGAAAGAACTGAAATAAAAATTAGAGCGGTAACATGTATCACATCCCTAACTTTTCAATTTTTCCTTGATAAGAGTGTTAACTGTAATTCATCTCTATTTTATGGTATGGTCACTTGTTTTATTGCAATCGTTTTGCAGGGTCGTTTTGAGATTCTTTCCTTGTCTGGATCTTTTATGCCTACTGATAATGGGGGAACAAAGAGCAGATCTGGTGGAATGAGTGTCTCTTTGGCAGGTCCAGATGGTCGTGTTGTGGGGGGAGGACTGGCTGGCTTTCTCATAGCTGCTGGCCCTGTGCAGGTACCGACATCTTACTTATATGTTGTCAATATCAAAAATATCAATTATCTACTTTAATATCACTATTGTAACACGTGAATAGTCTAATATCATGAGTCAGCCACCTTGGCATCATATAACATCATGTTTAGTCCTTTTGCCACTTATGAACACCAATGTCATTCTTCAAATATTTTGTTTCTGAATTGTTATGGGTATGTCAGGTTGTTGTGGGTAGTTTTCTGCCTGGTCACCAGCAAGAGCAGAAGCACAAGAAGCAGAGAGCTGAGCTTACACCAGTTGTCTCCCCTATAACCCCTATAACCATCAGCGTGATCTCTGCAGAAGAAGTGAAGGGTGTATACAGTGCAGGGAAGCCAGTTGTCACATCTTCATCTTTCCATGAAGACAATTCAGCTTCTTTAAACCCAGTGCAGGGGTTTAGGAACTTGGCTACTGACAATAAAACCTCTTCTGCGGATGAGGATTCCAAAGGTCTGAGCCAATCAAACTGTGAAGTTTCTTGTTGATCATGTTGGGACTCTCGATACTGGCCGGCTGTAGCTTGATAGTCTTTCTACGTTCACAGCTGCCTTTTCTCCCCACCTCGGCAGTGGCCATCTATTAAGGGCAAATAGGGTTTAGAAGTGTGCTGTTCTTAACCCAGACGTGTACTCTTATTAGGCTTAGGTAGGACATCTAATTTTATTAGGATTATTCTGTCTGCAGCTGTTGTCATCTTATCGTCTATTTTCTAATGTCGTTGTTATTGGTGTAGCGTGTTAAATGCATGAAACTGGTGTATCATTCTTCTGATTGAATAGTTTGTATTCCAAGATTGAATTTTTATAAGTGTACGTGGATGTTTTTGTACTTTGTATCTGAGAAATTGAATTGAATTGAACTGGATGTAGTGTTGATGAATGACTTAAAGTACAGCACTGGTTTCTTGCAAGTACGGAATAATGCAAGATTTTTTCTCGCTCTAGAATTATATGTTTATTGTATTTGTATATTTCAATCTTGATCAATCTGGACCTGTTGGAAATTTGTTTTCCATCTTGTTCTTGCCATCTTTTACTCACGACTCATTTTAAATGATAGTTACTATAAAATAAAATTCAATAAATAGATTAACAAGGTAAAAATTATTGTACTTTTAAAAATATTTCATAGATTAAGCATTTGATCCAAGTTTTATATTTTTGAAAGGACGAAGGAAGAGTTGGATTCCTACTTTTCTTGACTTGAAACTGTTTTATTATATATCCATTGCTACTGTCAAACAATTTTATTTGTCAATGGCCTGCAGATTAGGTAAGTGGGGATATATGATATTCATTTTCATAGTCATATCATGTATAGCAAATTGCTTTCCTAGTGGATTAAAATGCATCAGCATGCCAAAAACAGAAAAGAAAAAAATTGATGCAGTGAAAATGAATTTAGAAGAAAGGATTGATTAAATAATTAAATTTAAGATTGGAATCTAACGAATAAAGTTATGAAAATTTTAAAATTTAAAAAAAAATTATCATTCAAGTAAAAGTTTTTTAAAAACAAAAGTCTTAAACCTTAAGATTAAATTTTTTTTATACTAATAAATTAGAACTAAATATAATTTAAGTAAACTTATTTTTAAATTTAAAATTAAAATAAAAAGATAAAAATATAAATTTATCTAAAAAAAATAAACGTAAATTTACGTATCCTGAGTTTGAGCTTTACAACTGACCAGATGTCCTCTAATAGGATATTTGGAATCCAAACACCCTGCATCATTCTCTTTTTTGTGAAGAATTTGATTTAAAATCTTCGAGATCATCCAGATAATATATGTAAATATATGAGATTTTGAAAGTTAGTCATATTCTTATCAAGCTTGGCAAGTCTACAACATATACGTTATTATTGATTTTTTGTGTGACTTTAAATAGCCTAAAATTTTCATTGTTAGAGTTTGTTGTACTAATTCATTAGGATCCGCTTTCTACTAAGAAATATCATGACTTCGTTCCCTATCTTAAAAATATTCTTTCGTCAATTTTTGTCCACTTCAGCTTTGTATTTGGCGTTGGAGACTTCAAGTCACTGTCGCATCTTTACTTATATGATTTACACCTAATTCGCTAAGTTTTGAATAATTACATTCTTTATCGATGTATTGGCTAGTGATCAAAGGTTTAAAGTATGGTTGGGCATCTTTCGGTACACTATATCAAACAATGCTCGTCCGATAGATGTACGAGTGGCATTATTATATGCAAACTTAGCTTGTGGCAATGTTACATCCCATTGTTTTGGTCAGTCCTGACAAATGCTTATGAAGATATTTTTAAGGTTCCTATTAACCTTCGAAGTTCGAGCATAACCATAATCTCCAAGTGATATTACCCTAAAGTTGTCATTCATTCTAACTAATTCAATATTCAATTGATCAAAACAACCCAAACCAACAGTATTTGTATCTTTAAATCTATCAACCCTTACAAAAAAGTAATACTCATTGACCTTCTTGGACTTCCATTTGCAGTATATTTGAACTCATCAACCTTCTTGAACTTCCATCTGCCGTATATCTGAAATTCCCTATAAATTATTCACCTGGACTCTATATCAATGGTGATTATCTCACTCAAATTAAAGTTAATGGTTGATGATAACCATTCAAACTTTAGGTGTGCTAATTCTTTATAAATGATCTCAACTAGCATGTCAATAACTCTAAGGTTATTCCATTGAATTTCAACTAAATCCCAACATATGCTATCATGAATACTTATTCTATCAGTCTGCTTAGGCTCTCTATTATCTTTCTCTTCAATTATTATGTCATCAAGACTAATATCGACAAGTAGATAAGGAAATAAATATTTGCTTCTTGTCTCGTGTTGGTCTACATGAACTTGTGACTTGTTATCAGGAAAGCCTGTGCTATATAGAATCTTCAATGCATAATCGATCTCATAAAGTAAATTCGTATTTATAATCTCGTCGCCTAAGTGATGCAATTGATCTACTATCCAAGGTCGATCGAACCAATCAATATGAGGTAATAACAACCTATATTCTGAAATCACATTCTAACGATGCATAATGTCTTGAATTGTCGAAATAAGAAACTTATAACACTTTTTAAATTTGTTGTTAATCTTGCTATCCACACACACGTCAAATTCATACTATCTCTCTTTAACTCTATTACTTTTACCTTCTCTTCTGACGTCTCATTCTTATTTGGGATTACCTCATCTTATTATAAGTTTGGTACGCTTACCTTAGGATTCAAATCAAGATAGTAGTTTTTCTAGTAACTCTTCGGGTAGGACATTTTGAAATTCATCTAAACTAGTATTAGTCTCACTCATGACTTCAATCTCATCCTTCTCTGTCAATACATGTATCCTGTACATCTTTCTTATATTCTTTTTTGATCCCTGACAAGTGTAAGATACTTTAATACCAACATTTATTTTGTGCTCTTTTTGTAAACTATGCACTTCAACATGGCTTTCTACTTTTTTTTTATCTATGATTAAGGATGTTTGAATATTTACATTTATGGAATTGTGACGCACATTTTTTTTGTCATTTTTTATTAATGTATACACACCATGCTACTCTTAGTACCAAGTACCAGGTATTCACTTGCTTATGTCATGATCTTTGTAATAAACCATGTATATCCGGGTTATCAAAAACATGATGATAAACCTCATTTATATAACTCCTAATTTAAAACCTCACATACATATTTTCTCATAGACAATAATTTCCTTATAAAGATCCGTATGGTCCGTGACATGCAAACCCAAATCATAAACTATATTTCTATAGATGTAATTTTATTCTCTATCATTAGTCATATAGATAATATAACAAATACTATTAACCCTGTTAGTGTGTATACCCTAGAAACCATTCGTGTTGTCGGTTTCAGGACTTTTGATCTTGTATAAACTTTATCTTTATTAATAAAAAAAATAGTTCTTTATTTATATACATTAGCTGCTTCTTTTATTTTATTTTATGCAAATGAATATTGAATGTATGTAAATTGTCCGGATAATTTTATTTAATTATTAAATAAATTATCAAATCG
>JAVXUL010000021.1:8906326-8919944 GCA_035590515.1 Trichilia minutiflora | reverse complement strand
TTCGTTCGAACGAACCTGGCATTCGTTCGACCGAATGCCTTCCACCTTGAGTTTTCTCATGCGATCGAGTTCCCGATTAATTTTCGACATCCATTCTCAGTCCTTAATCATTCTAACTCTTCCAAAATCTCAATTAAACCCTCAAAATATTAAAATCTTTACAAAAACTCGGGCGTACATTACTAAAAAGACAAAAATGCCTTTACTCCAAAACACGGGATATTTCAGGTTTTTAATCTTATTCATTGTGATTAATGGACTCCTTATCATACACCTTCATTATCTAAATTTCATTATTTTTTAACTATCGTTGATGACTTTACTAGAATTACTTGGGTATATTTGCTTAAATCTAAAACTAAAGTTTCTCAAATATTAATTTCTTTTCTTGCCATGGTTCACTTACAATTTAATTGCCTTGTTAAAATTATTCATAGTGACAATAACACAGAATTTCCCAACATCTTTCTTCAAGAAATTATCAACAAGAAGGAATTATTAATTAGTTCTCTTATGTTTTCACACATCAACAAAATGGAGTAATAGAATGCAAACATAAACATTTACTCGATATTGCCAGAGCTTTAAGGTTTCATGCTGGTTTACCAATAAAATTTTGGGGTGAATATTTTAACTGCTGCCTATTTAATAAATCACACACCCACACCTCTTTTATCTAGAAAAAGCTTGAGCCACAAGCACTAGTAGGCAGACTGGCGAGTGTGGCACATGCGCATCGTAGTTGCCCTCTTTTATCCCCCTTTCTGTTAAATAAAATCAAACATAACATGTCACACCCCGATCCAAATAATCAGTCACGCGACAATTATCGTAAAGCTAAGAAATGTATCATATTAACTAAAATACATTTGAAGGATATATAAGACATTAAAATACGTTTTCAAATTCAATTCCAAAATATTATAATTTTTCAAACACATTCAAAGCACATGTAAATCAATATTGTATTTCAATATAAATTCGTTACAATGATTATCCATTTTCACAACAAAATCACTATAATAAGTATTTGATAGAATAAAATACATAATTTTAAATTTGTTTAATACAATTTTCTGTTCAATGACCATGCTATGTATGAATGAGTCGAGTACCTGAAAAATATACTGAAACTCTTGTTAGCTCAACAATACCTGTACACAATTGTACTATTCTAAAATGTAAGAGAGAGGGGTGAGTATTTGATATAATATTCAATGAGCAAATATATAAACAAACTTATACATATGAAATCATATAAGTGGATTACCAAAAATTCTCATAATTCGAGTAATTATCATTTACTCGGTTCATCCATAAATAACAATGTGGCATAAAATACAATTCGATAATAATCAAGAAATCAATGTCTTTCGTTCTACTGGATTTCATTTGCAATCAATAGAGATAAAAATATTATGTATGGGATTATCAGATTATATGGATCATCAATCTTATTTCATACAGCGTGATCGATCCTGATCTCTTGGATCATGTAGATTATCCATTCTATTTTATGCTACGTAATCGATCCTCAACTTTGTACTTATTTGATTCCATCCATCCTATTTCATGGTGATTGGTTAGAGATCCATATAATAGTAGTCCTATAATGCTTCTTAGACCATAGAAAAATCACTAAACATAACTTAAACAACAATGCAAAACTATAAACATAACAAAGAAATTATTTCTTTTTTGCTGGTATTACATGTTTTACCTTTAATATGCCTCGCATAAACTTAATTATTTCGCTTTTGCCTAGTCAATGATTTATTTTTCTCTCTTTTTTATTTGCCAGAGGTCAGGAAAACAATTTTTTTTTTAATGTTATCTTTTAAACCAGTGTAATTTATTATTCCAATTATGTTTCTCCCATGTAAGGCCTTGTGGCAACTTTCCTGTGTATTCTTTATATCGCTCGATTGTAGTTAACTGTATTCTATTGGCCCAGGAATGGTGGAGGCGTTGGCTTCAAAAACCATTGCATGGGAGAAGGGGAGAGGTGTTGAGTTCTTTTATGATGGTATTAAATACTTTTCTTATATTTCTGAAGGGGCCGACTAGTTACATTTTTTCCTTATGCATATAGTTGGTCAACACTGAAAATTATCAAAATTGAACGTATGCTTCAAAATGATCATTCAAATCTGCATCTGGATGATCGTTTCACAGTCGTATCTGCTGGTAAATTCTTTGAACCACACACTCTGCAAATTTTTGAAAATTACATGCTCATTTCTTACACCTCATACAAACTTGGCAAATGTTTTTTTTAAAATATTTTTTAGAAAGATGCATCATAATATTTATTGACGAATACATACTTCCATGTTACATGAACATCAAAAAGGCTTGATTTTCACAGATAGTATTTTATCAGTTGAGATTCCTGCCCCAACAAAAGAGGAAAAAAAAAAAGAACTCTCAGGTGGTATTGATTTAGATCCCCCACAATATATATGGTATTTCTAGAGAACATTTTAGGTTTCTGGAATTTAGTTTATCTCTGTTTTCTTAATCAGTGAGATGGTAAATGGTGCCTAAAAATGAAGCCGTTAGTGCTCAGTGCTAACAGCATTATTTGTTTTCCTTTGCTTTGGATGGTATTATTTTACTCTTCTAGTAACCATTTTGCAGGCGGTAGAGGTTCGGAAATTGCTGGTATTCCTATTAAAAAGCACTCCTAAGGTGCTCTAAACGCTGGCAAACCAGAGTCACCCATGACATGGATACCATTTTCGCCCATCTATTGCACCACAGCATCAAAATTCAATATTAATAGCTTGTTGGATGATTTTGATACACATGAAGAGACAACAGCAACACAGAAAACAGTTCCACCTAATGAACTGTCTTTCACTAATTTAATCAAGTTTATGCAGGCTGCACACACTAGTGATTCCCCTTTTAATAATTTTTTTGACTCCTGAATAAGTCAACTGTAATTTGACTCTTTCTGGTTTGTACACATAGTCAATGATGTTGTTAACCTGCTCTATTTGAGCTTTTACTTTTGAATGTACAGCAAATCAGAGGATTCTTCCTCGTTGTGCCATCTCCTTTTGATCCTCCACTAACCCGAATTGTTAGTGTTCTTTGATCTTATTCAACAAGATAGGAGAAACTAAAGTACATGAAGAATGGCTCAAATTGTACAAAACATATTAAACGTTTGAATTTACAGTTTGCTCGGCAGTTATTCTTTTATCAATTACATCATTATATCTTGAATTAAATTACTATTTTATCTTAGTCTTCAAATTTATTTTTTTAAAAATCTATTTTTATTTAGTTTTCTTTTCCTCCTCTTTGGAACACAGCAGAAGCAGAAGCAGAAGCAGAAGCAGAAGGTGCAGAATATGTGCTTTTCAGCATTAAGCAGATTTTGCTCCGTTTTTAGGCATTTGCTTGTGAAGCTGAATTGCTGAACCAGTAATTTGAGTTGTATAAAGTGGCATTAACAGTAGATTGTTCAAAATTAAAGGGCAATTATTAGATTAAATATTTTTAATAGTCAAACTTTAATTAACCGAAAAGACAAAGACGGTGTCAGTGGTTAGAAGAAAATTGGTATACCTCGAACGAACGTTAGCTTTACAGCTTTAAATATTTCTTTTTAGCTTTAAACAAATAAATTCTCAATTATAAAATAAAAAAGCTTTTTTCTTTTCCCAAATTTATTTATTTTTTTATTTCAAATTTCTTATCTCCTCCCATTTATTAATTCATCTTTATTAAATTTCCAAGACGGACGTGAAACATTTTCTTAACCAAAATTCATACTTTGAATTTTCATATTAAAATATTAATTATAAATTAAATTTATCAATAATTAATTCATTTATGTATTTTAATTCTCCATTTTTTTTCTACTTTATTTATTTCTCCTCCTTTTCCTGCAAAACCCTAAAGTCATTTCGCTTGAACAAATTCAGTAATCGTGGAAAAATTTTGTTCATTTTCTTGTATGTTCTTCATAAATTTTTTTAGTCAAAATTACAGTCAACAGTCAAGCTCTGTGCATTCTCTACAATGGTGGAGATTTAAGTCACCGAATTGTTACTGTACTACTGTGTTTTGTGATTTTTAAGGATTCAAATTGATTTTTTTGCTTATATCTTTGAAATTTTGAAGGGGGTTCTCTTATTTTAGTTAGTAAATTTTTTTTGGAGTATTTTTGGTTTTGTAGTAGAGCTCATTTCCCCTGAAATTTGAATCTTTTTTGTTAATTCTGTTGTAATTTTTTTTCTTCTATTTCTTCTGGTGTTTTCTCTGTAAAACCTTCTTTTTTTGGAGCACTCAGTTTTCATAGATTTTAGGGGGTTTAGTGACTGATAAGTGTTTTTAGGGTTTCTACTTTATTGATCTATGAATGGAGGGAAAAGAAGAGAATAATATAAGTTCAGTTGTAGCAGTGAAAGGAGATGAAGCTCCAGATAGCTTCAGGATGGCTCCTAGAACTGAAAATCCAACTCCGTTTTTGGCGCCAGCTGCAACATCAGCTGCTACCGAAGCTTCACCGACTCCGGTAACCTTGGGGCCGCCTGCCCCAGCCTCAGGGATGCCTTCGGGCTTCAGCACAGTTGCGGGTACGAGTGCTGGTACGGGCACGAGCACGGGAATGGAGATGAAGAAGAAGAGAGGGAGACCCAGAAAGTACGGCCCAGATGGGACCGTCACAATGGCATTGTCGCCCATGCCAATTTCCGCGTCGATTCCGTTGACTGGAGAGTATTCAGCTTGGAAACGGGGTAGAGGGCGGCCACTTGACTCCATAAAGAAGTCAAATAAATATGAATATGAGAGCCCAGGTAAAGGAATATTTCTGGTAGTTGTTCATGTTCTTTAATTAGTCCTTCGAATGAATGTTGGATGTCGTTGGCGGTGCTGTTTATGTGTTTTAGATGATACTTTTACATTAGCGATTACGATCTGTTGCTATAACTAAGGTGTGTTAAAGTTTTGTGCAATTATTGAAAGTTTGAGTTGTTAGGTATGTGAAAAGCTAGAAGTGGTGGTTTGGTCATGTGGGGTGAGGTGTTTCTGATTTTGAGTTTTATAGTTGAATTTTAAGTGGATATATGTGGGGTTTGATCTAGGAGTGGGACCATTAGCTGTGATTCCTGCCCATATCTTGGATTAACGGTCACTATGTGATAGAAGATGATTTGCTGAAGATACTGTAAAATTAGGGAATCTATTTCTTGTGGGTAAAACACTTGTCTTTCTGCCTTTCTTGAGGGAAAGTGGCAGAATCCTACAAAGAAACAGACAGTGAGGATTGTTAGAGGTGCCACCCTTTTACAAACTCATTAGCTGATAGATGTGACTGGTCTAATTCTGACTGGATATAACAATATGATTCTCATAGACCAGCTGACGGGGCTGAGAAGTGATTGGAATAACCAAATTAAGTTGCCCAAGGTGTGGGCATGATGTAAAAATGTATGAGAGCTTGAGATATTTATCTATAAATATATTGAATGATTTTCAAATATATGGTCAAACTTTAGAATAGGAAAAGGCTGCCTTAAGTATATTGGTCAAAGATTAAGATGGAATCCTAGATTAAGCCATCTTTGGTGTTGTGAGAATCAGGAACTGAGTTGCTGCTAGTAAATGGAATATAATGACAGCATTGTGCAAAATTCAAATTTATTTTTCATAATGTTCTGTAAATTTGCTAGTCATTCAAAGGTTAAAAAATTGTAGACTTTGTTTGACATTTATTCATTTTCTTTACGTCACTCTGTAGAATTTTTTTTGTACAGTTAGTGCCTTGTCTTTACGTTGTTAAAAATTAAACTTCATAATACAGCTGTGATATCACTTTCATTCCAAAGAGGTACGAAGATTCAATTAAATATCAGTTGTGGGAAAGAGAGGCAGATGACAAAAGTTTGTCATTATATTATCGAAGATTATTTATTAAATAACCAGTTAATCATTTGCTTGAATTTTTATTTTCTCTTCTGTTTGCTTAGGCTCTTCCCTGAAACTTGTAACTTCTTACAGTGATTTTGTCTTTGATTTGTTTACTCTATTTGCAGTTAAATTATCAGGCATGGGATTTTGAAATTTGATTTGCAGGTTTCGAGGCATAATCATTCTAATACAGAGTTGGTAGTTTTCCATTTGGTTATACTGATTTCCTTTCTGAAATATTCCTGTGCAGGTGACAAAATTGCATACTTTGTTGGGGCAAATTTCACACCCCATGTACTCACTGTTAATACAGGCGAGGTACGCCCTCAAATGTCAAGTAAAATTTGGTTTAATCAGTGAAGTGTTATTGTCACATATTGTACTGTTGTATGCTGTTTCTTTGTTCTTTTGTATTGGAGTTCTGAAGCATACCTTTATTGACTTTTTTTCTTTGTTCAAAAAACTCATGTGAATTACTATCCTTTCATGGCAATGAAAAAGTTTATTAATGCTATTGATTTACAGTGATGGTATATTCCCCTTTTGTTAGGATTTTTAACTTTTATTATGCTTTTTATAGGATGTTACAATGAAGGTTATGTCATTTTCTCAGCAAGGATCCCGTGCTATATGCATTCTGTCTGCAAATGGTACAATTTCAAACGTTACACTTCGTCAGCCTACATCTTCTGGAGGTACCTTAACATACGAGGTGTGGACCTTTATCCTCCTTAGATATGGTGTTCCTAAAAATTATTTGCTGTCTTTGAAGAACTGATGAATTTTCTTCAGATACGACATTGGAAAATAAACTAAAAAGAATTGATGCATTCTTAATTATTATGTGATATGTGGTACATTCACTAAGTTTAGAGGCTTGAATAATAGTGCATGTCTGTAGCTACGGCATCAAAGTAATACTCTGAAAGCAATGTAAACAAGATCATTAATCATTTATTACATTCCCTGCCAACTAAGTGCACCTGTATTTCCTGTTTACTACTGGTAAACTACATTTAAGGAAATGAAGCAAGAAGCTGAAATATAAAATTTGAGTGGTAACATGTATCATATCCCTAACTTTTCAATTTTAAATTGATAAGAGCATAACTGTCATTCTTCTCTATTTTATGGTATAGACGTCACTTGTTTTATTTCAATCCTTTTTCAGGGTCGTTTTGAGATTCTTTCCTTGTCTGGATCTTTTATGCCAACTGATAATGGGGGAACAAAGAGCAGATCTGGTGGAATGAGTGTCTCTCTGGCAGGTCCAGATGGTCGTGTTGTAGGGGGAGGACTGGCTGGCTTTCTCATAGCTGCTGGCCCTGTGCAGGTACCATCATCTCAATTATAGGTTGTTAATATCAAAAATATTAATTATATACTTTAATTTCAATTTGTCTAATATCATGAGTCAGCCACCTTGGCATCACATAACATCATATTTAGTTCTTTTGCCACTCATGAACACTTATGTCATTCTCGAAATGTTTTGTTACTGAATTATTTTGAGTATGTCAGGTTGTTGTGGGCAGTTTTCTACCTGGTCACCAGCAAGAGCAGAAGCACAAGAAGCAGAGAACTGAGCTTGCACCAGTTGTCACCCCTAGAACCGTCAGTGCAATCTCTGCAGAAGTAGTGAAGGGTGGAAGCAGTGCAGTGACACCAATTGTCACATCGTCATCTTTCCATGGAGACAATTCAGCTTCTTTAAACCCGGTGCAGGGGTTTAGAAACTTGGCTACTGACAATAAAACATCTTCAGTGGATGAGGATTCCAGAGGTCCGAGCCAATCAAACTGTGAAGTTTCTTGTTGATCATGTTGGGACTCCCTAGACTGGCTGGCTGAACCTTGATAATCTTTCTACCGACGCAACTGCCTTTTGGTTCTCTACATATTGTTGGAAACCGAAGTAACCCCAACGTCCATCTATTAAGGGCAAATAGGGTGTAGCAGTGTGCTGTTCTTAACCCAGATTTTTAGTTTAGGCTTAGGTAGGACTTCTAATTTTATTAGGATCATTCTGTGTCTGCAGCTGTTGTCATTTTATCTTGTATTTTCTAATGTTTTTGTCTTATTGGTCTAGCATGTTAAAAAGCATGAAACTGGTGTGTTATTCTTCTGATTGGATAGTTTGTATTCCAAGATTGAATTTTTTTAAGTGGACTCTCTTGTACTTTGTATCTGAAAAATTGAATTCAAGTGGATGTTTTGTTGATGAATGATGAATGGTGAATGACTTGAAGCACTGCACTGGTTTCTTGCAAGTACGGAATGATGCAGGACTTGCTCTACTTTCTCTCTCTAGAATTATATGTTTATCTTGATACTATTTGGTTTCGGTTGTCTATTTCAATCTTAATCAACTGGGGCCGTAGCAAAATTGTAATCCATCTTGTTATTGTTATCATTTACTTGTGGCCCATTTTAAACTGACAGTTGCTATAAAATAAAATCGTTAAAACCCTTTAAAAATTCAATAAATAATTATTGTTGAAGTAAAAATTATTGAACTTTTTAAAAAATTTCATAGATCAACTCTTTGATCGAAGTTCTATATTTTTCGAAGGATGAAAGGTGGAGTTGGATTCCTACTTTTCACGACTTGATTTAGTCATTTGTCATTGCTGGCATATTAGATAGTGGGTGATATATATCATAGTCATATTCGAATTATAAATAGCAATTTTCTTTCGTTCAAGTGGATTGAAATGCATCAGCATGCCACAAAGAATATAAAGAGAACACAAAAGAATATGATTAGAAAACCGATACTATTGGCATCAGGATGTACAACAGAAGAAGTTCTAAAGTGGCTTCAAATAAAGAAAACAAAAGTAAAGAATAAAAAGCACATACTGCTTCTTCCAAACATACCCTTTCCACCATCCTTTTTTCTACTTTGTTGCTTTGATTACTTCCTTATCCATGTGAAAGAGAATCCAAGTCAACTTTAGAATTTGAAGAATAGAAAACAGTATTGCTTTGAAACACATAACTACTCTACAAATTATAAAAATCCTATGGGAAAACATTTTTGAAAAAGAAAAAAGTTTTCTGCAAAAATGTTTGAAGTTTCCCAAGAAATTATCCGAAAGATGTTTCCCAGAAAGTGTTTTAGAAAAGCACTTTGATTAACTGCAAACACTCCTTATTGCTCTTATTCACACAAAACTGATGAAAATCTCATATTATCTATTCAACCAAATTCTGGGAACATTAGTTATTTTCAGAGATACAATCAAAATTTAGCAATCATATGTACACACAAGCTCCAGGTTTGCTTGACCACCAAATTAGAGTCTGTCTGAAAGTTGGTCAACACTGGAGGGTAATTTATTTAGTAAACGCAGACTATGCCTTCACTAAACGGGAATTCCTGAGCATTTCTGCTCTCCATCCTTTGTTAACCTTCTCGATAAATTCTTCAACTCTTCTCCTCAATTCGTCATCATCTTCTTCTGCTTCAGTTCTGCAGTTTTCTATTCTATCTTCTTCGCTGTCATCAGCAGGTGCTTCCAGCTCCTGAGGAATTGACTGCTCCTCGACATCCATGATAGTTGGACTATATTCATATGCATTTGTGATCACCACAGGAATAGGACTTTCACTTTCTTGTTGAAAACCGGAGCTGTTGGAACCAACGAGAATCATAACAATAATCAAGTTACAGAAACAGAAGATGAAAAGAGAGTTGGAAGCAGCTTCAGTGATGAAAACTAATGCTGAATCAAGCATTGTTACCATGAAAATTACAAAGAAATGATATCAAAGAAATGTTAGTAGAATTGTAGTGTTTGAGCAGAATGAGATGATAACAACCTTGAAAGAGGGCTGTATATAGTTGAAAAAGGTGTACATGGGCATGGTAAGCTTCTTGTAGCAGAAGGGGGTGTTTATTAGAAAATGATGCGTGGTGTGAAAGCTGATAAGAGAGAGAGGGTGGGGATTTAACGTCATTATCTAATCAAAAGTCCATGGTAAACATGTCATCCATTGCATCATCCATACCCCGCAAAATAATTTTCATTTTTCTTATTTTATTGTTCCTTCAACTTGTTTTCTTTACTCTTAAACCTTTATAAAAAAAATTTTATATATACTTTCATTTTTTTTTTCTTTTAAACAAAATATAATTAATAATATTTTTTGTTATATATTATGTAAATATAAATCAATTTTTTTATCAAATTTAATGCGAGTATAATTTGAATATTATATCTCTTGTACAGCTTTATTTATTATTATTATATAAATTAAATGGACAAAAATCGATAAATAGATGAGTGATAGCAACATTACTTTGTTTTGTATTTTCAGAAATTGATTTTTAAACAGATTAGTCAATTATCAAAATGATTTTATTTTCTTATGTAACAAGACCCTTAACCAGTCTCCCGTTTTGCAGCACGGTCCCTTCTTCCACGGCTTGGAAGGTGCTAAAAAACAAATATTGACGTGGTTTTCATGACAATTTCCCGTAGGATAGGCTGATTTTTTTTTTTAAAACAATATTTAGGTCTCATTTTTTGACAAACAAGATGCTACCAAGTACCAAGTTTCGTACACCAATAAGAAAATAAGATTTTTTTTGCTGCCCAAAGTTGGCTGGCTATTAATGATCTGTTTATATTTTCAACTTTGCTCATTATCTAAAGTCGACTTTGATAAGTAACAATTTAAAAGAGTGGAAAGCCCAATGTTAGTTATACAGGAAATTTTAAACATAATTTTTTTTTTTTTAATCAAGCTATCCGGATCGTGTACCTTGATCAATATTTGAAGGAGGTTAGTATAGTATCTCACCGTCACGATCCCTATTTAAATCATAAATACATCCAAAAAATCGAACCTAAGATCATACACCTAATCACACAGTTCCAAATTTACTCCTACCAATTGAAATATTATCAACAAAATCTCAAGTTCATGTTAATTATTCTTTCGGATCATGAATAGAGTAAATAGGGATTGAAATTTAAGTCTCAAGATGGCCTTTATTATTTATCAAAATTTAAAATATTTAATTTTTAGATTTAATTTTAGGTCTTATTATAATACTATTTTTGATTATTTATATTTCAATGATTTAATCTAAATATCAAACATTTGAATAATTTATATTTATAAAAATATCCGTAACTTCTATTAATAATTAATAATTCATAACTCATAACTAATAATAATATTTAACATTTATAAACCAAATAAATATAATAAAAAATATCCGATAATAAAATAGATGAATTTATATCACTATAATTATGATACATTCTAACGAGATTGACACCTACTGAATTAGCTTTCATTTATATTTCATCCATTTAAAAATTTTACATCAACTAAAAAAAATACATATAGAATCAAATATAAAAGATGGAATCAAAACTAAGCCAAAGCCCAAAATTATCAAAAATATAACAGAATCAAACCAAATACCAAAAACACAATTAAATACCAGAGGTCTAAAATCAAGTAATAGAAACATAAGTATCACAACCAAGTACTAGAAATAGAACCCGTGCTAAAATCAAACTGATTAAAGAAAATGATCATCAATAAAACTGATTCTCATCAAAATTCTAACAATTATTTTTCTCATCAATATCTTGATTTATATTTTGAATTTTATCTTCTGTATTCTTTGAATTCTTCAAGTATATTAAGCAATCCAAAACTTTTGGTGATAGCCTTAATCTCTTTTCATCTAGCATTCTATTTCTTGCACTAAAAGCAGATTCCAATTTAACTGTAGACACTGAAAGAGTTAGTAGATTACGAGCCATGGTGGACAGCATAGGAAAACTCTTTCATTTGCTTTCCACCATTGCAAAATATAAAAAAAAAAAAAAAATTCTTCAAGGATAAACAAGTTAAAATAATTAGTAAAAATATATTTTTCTAATTCATGAATCACACTATTAGAACTACTAGCATGACTTCTAACATTATTTAAAAATTTTCAAGAAAGAGTATCAACTACAGGCTCATTATTATTGCAAACAGTTTGTGTATTTATATTTGTCATATTCTTATACTGATCATAAATATCATTTAAAGATTTTTCCCAATAACAACCATCAAAATCAAGTGTAACATTCAGATTTTTGGCAGTTTCATTAACTAATGCAGAAAGATTGATTTTAAGATTCATCACTGTTGCATATACAAATAATTTAGGAATATCTTTCTAATATTTTTTGAATTCTCTTCTATAACAAATCAAACTATCATAAACTCATCAATATCTTTATAATGAGAAAAAATATAACTAATATCATGCAAATGATTCAAAACACAAGAAAAAGTAGAAGAATAAACACGTGAATATGATAATATAATATCATAAAATATTTTTTTAAAATTCATAAAAGTAAAAGTCATATTCTAATAAGCAAAAGTGATACAAATATTATTTAATTTTTTTATCATAATAATGAGTAATTGCATTACTATAATTAACACAAGATTTTAACATCACAAAGTTGAATTCTCATAAGTTTTCACAACAAGTATGAATCTCCAATACTATAATCCATAATGTATCAAAGTATAATTAAACTCTTACCTTCTAAGATCATAAGATGTAATATACTGTATAGCATCTCTAATATTTTCTATATGAACCTGAATTAAATTTAATCAATCTTATACAATCAAAGTAATAATATGACAAACATATCTCAAATAAAAACATTATGAACCAAAAGTACATACAAGTGCTAAATTATTAATACATATGTCAATGACAGCATTATTTACAGAAGAATTATCAAAACTAATGCTAAAAATTTTATCTTGTATTTTATATTCTCTAAAAATATTCATCATTAAATTGAAATAGTAAAAGCATTGTATGGATATTCTAATTCATAAAAAATAATAATTCTTTTGTGTAACATTTAACTGTTCTCAGTGTAATGAGAAATAATACAAATATAATTTAAACGATTGCATCTAATCTAACAATCAGAAGTAATAGAAATAACTCTTTTAAAACAACTAAAATTTGTAATTAATTTTTTTTAACTTGACCAAACAATTTAATAATATCACTCTTACATGTATTTCTAAGTATTAATTTAAAAGTAGGTTGAATATACCTTTTCATGAAGTTTTTCAATGTTTTATCTTCAACTTGAGTGAACAATAGTTCATTTAATACTATCCATTCAGCCATCCCTTTTCGCATGTTTTAATTTTTGGTTTCTAATGGCCTAAAACATGCATAATTGAAGTTTTCTTCCCTAAGAAACTAAGCTTAAATCCATGCTTTCAAAGGAGAAAGAAAGGGTATAAAAAGAGAGCTCAAAGTGCATACCTTCTTAGACATTTGATTTGATGAAGACTAAGCTCACAAGTGTGAGTTCTCTACACTTAAAACCCTCCTAAAGAGCACTCCCATGGTTGCTAATGTGAGAAAGAAGGAGAAGACCCAAAAATTGCAAGATTTTTCCATTATTTTTCATTTAAATAAATCAATATTTATCTAAATAAAATCATAAAATAATGATCAAGTTATATGATACAACCAACACCATCTTACATGGGCGAGCTCAAGTCAAACTTGAATTTAAATCCTTTGACCAAAATTAAATAATTCAAAAATTGATTAATTAATTAAATATATATATTAATATACCAAGTGTCAAAATATTAGCCATATAAATTCTAACACTTATCAAATT
>JAVXUL010000021.1:8870255-8888060 GCA_035590515.1 Trichilia minutiflora | reverse complement strand
TTATTTTTTTTTTATACGATAAAATTTTTTATATTCAATAATTACCAAAACATCCAATTGAGTATAGGATTGATGCACTTCATAAAGACAAAATTTTACATATTACTTAATAATTATTTTTAATTATAAAATAAGTGTATAAAATCACACGCGATAGTATTAAATACATGATAAAATTCTTTATTTGACCTCTTTAACATTTCAATAGAAAAAATCTTGATTTGAGAATTGAACCTGAAACTTTGAAGGCCTCAGGATCCATCAGATCACTCCTACGGGATTTATATTTAATAAATTATTAATTATAAAATTATCTAACAAACCCGAATCGAGAATTTCAGGTTGATTTGGGTCGGGTCGATAAACCAAAAAAGAAGAAATCGACCCAAACCGTTAACACAAATGGTCCGATCCAGTCTGGTTCCATGATTCATAAGCGATGGAATCGATCCAAAATCGAAAAGTGAAAAGTGATAGACCGGTTCGGACCGATTTAGGTTCAGAAACGATTTTGGCCCATTTTTTTAAAAATTTTTAATTTTGATTTTGGATAAACCGTCGGTTCAACTTGATAGTTCATAATAGTAACAAGCCTATACGATTTTAGACCGATTATGTACCGAGTCATCGATTCTAAATATCTGAAATTGGTCCGACCCATTTATATGGACCCAAAATCGATTTAGCCC
Organism: Trichilia minutiflora; assembly: GCA_035590515.1. NCBI lineage: Eukaryota > Viridiplantae > Streptophyta > Magnoliopsida > Sapindales > Meliaceae > Trichilia > Trichilia minutiflora. The sequence continues at coordinate 8,887,371 of JAVXUL010000021.1, read as the reverse complement.
GTATAAATAATTCATCAGGTTGATTTGGGTCTAATTTTTTCTAAACTAGATCGAACCGATTCACGAATTAACCTAACTCATTAAACACTACTATAACATAGAGTTAATAGAATTAATTTTCTTAAAAAAATGTGAATATCATTTAATATGTTTAATTATACCAAAAACTATATCAATAAATTCAAAAATGAAATGAAAAGAAAAAGATAAACTAAATGTTAACTATATTAATCTTGAAGAAGAATTATTTATGTCACATTCATATAAATTTAATATTTAATAAGATTTTTTAAATAAAAAATATAAATTTAAAAGTTTAAATGATGTTTTTTGTTGTTTTTTTTTCAAAAAATAATGTGAAGTTTAAGATAGATATGAGTGAGATTTATATAGATTTGGAAAACTAGAAACATGAAGTTATAATAGTATATGTTGTAAGTTGTAACCACTTTCACCAAACGTTTTAGCATGGTTTCCCTTGGCCTATCACAATCACAATTCAAATACTTTTTAAGTCTTTTAAAATTCCTTATAGTTACACATAATAATGCTCACTTGTGCTCATCATATCCCTAAATACTATAGGAATAAATAATCATTGTAAAAATAAATTTAGATCATAGAGCTAATAAGTAGTGACAATCCACCTAAATGGGTTTCTATATCCAATGAAAAATTTATGAAATTAAAAAAAAATCTAAAAAAAAATTTAAAATATATTACATGATTCTATTATCCCAATCTTTTTGTCTTCTTGCCCTGGATTTTGCCAGAATCCCATTCACCTTCCATTTTTAGCAAACAATTAGAGCTATTGTAATTTGTAAAATTAAAATATTAATAAAACAAATAAAATTTGTTAATAATTAATATTATCATTTTTTTTTAAGGTTCTTCTTAAAACAAAACAAAAATATTATAATTTTAAATAAAACTTTATCTATATATTTCAATTTTAAAAAAAGAAAATAGGATTCATCAACCTATTTTAACATTGATTCTTGTGTTTGGATCTAATAGAATATGAACAAGGAAAAAGGGTTCTGGGTTAAGCTAACATTTTCAATATAAGCAATAATCACGGCATAGGACCTCAAAAAATTGACTTTGGGAGTTTACTGGCAGTCTAAGCAAGCATCTTTTAGTTACAATCTGGACCAATCTTGCCCTCGACCATGGTTTGAACTTTAATTTAACCTCCCAAAAAATCCCACGTACTTTTGGAAAATAATAAATTAATTTATAATTATAAAAATAATTACCCTTTTTTGAATATTGATGAACATGATGAGGAACTGTAAAACATAGTGTTCATTCATTCTCTTATTATATAATAAGTCACGAGATAGAAATTACAATCGATCAATCCCAATCCATCCTTTTATGCTTCTGTTGGTATGCTTTTCTCTCTCTCGCTCTCGCTCTATCTTGCTGGGTCTTCTTCAACGTCAACTTAAGCTAAACAATTTCACAAACAGCTCATACACGTACTCTCAGTCTCTCACTTTCACTATCACTGCTGCAAATGCAATCACTTTTTGTTTCTTTTCACCTCGCGTTTGGCTGATCTCATGGAGAAGAAGAGACACTTCAGCTGCGGTTGAAACTTGAAAGTGATTCTACAACATCCGAACACGGCCTTATTTATTTATTTTGGTTTTCAGTCAAAGATGGCTTCAGCAAATACGACTCCGTCACCGGTACTACCACCAACTGACTTGTCATCGTCAGTAGCAGCTACGATGACGGACGACCTCTCATCCAAGGCAATGAACAAGCGATACGAAGGTCTGATGATGGTCCGAAACAAGGCCATTAAAGGGAAAGGAGCCTGGTACTGGGCTCATTTAGAGCCAATCCTCATTAAAAACCCAGATACGAATCTCTCAAAAGCGGTCAAACTCAGGTGTTGCTTATGCGATGCCGTTTTCTCCGCTTCCAATCCTTCAAGAACTGCCTCCGAACATCTGAAACGCGGAACTTGTCCCAATTTCACCGCCGTTTTGAGGCCACCCAGCCATTCGCTCTCTCCGTTACCGTTATCTTCCATGCCATCGCCTTTTGTTCACGTTAATAATAATTGTACGATGGATAATAATAACAGTGGCAGCAACAGAAAGCGAAGTAAGAGCCATACAGGTAACTCTTCTCATCATCATCATCTTGACAACAATAACTCACTAGCCATAGTCGAGTCAACTCGTGCTTGTTATGACCAAACTCAGCCACATTTAGTTTTGTCTGGTGGGAAAGAAGATTTGGGGCCTTTAGCAATGTTAGAAAACAGTGTCAAGAAGCTTAAGAGCCCTAAAACTAGGCCTAGTTCTCTCTTAAGCAAGGACCAGGCTGATTCGGCTGTTGACTTATTGGCTGACTGGTTCTATGACTCATGTGGGTCAGTCTCGTTTTCAAGTCTCGACCATCCTAAGTTTCGAGCCTTTCTTAATCAAGTAGGGTTACCGGTTCTGTCACGTAGGGAGGTTTTAGATGCTAGACTTGATAACAAGTTTCTAGAGGCTAAGACTGAATCAGAAGCTAGAATTAGAGAAGCAATGTTTTTTCAAGTTGCTTCAGATGGGTGGAAGATTAGAACTTGTGGTGGTGAAGATAGTTTGGTTAAGTTTACGGTTAATTTGCCTAATGGGACTAGTGTGTACCAAAAAGCAGTGATTACAGGAGGATCAGTTTCCTCTAAGTTTGCGGAGGATATTTTGTGGGAGACAGTGATGGGAATCTGCGGGACTGGTGTTCAAAGATGTGTAGGGATAGTTGCTGATAAGTATAAAGCTAAGGCCTTGAGGAATTTAGAGATTCAGAATCAGTGGATGGTTAATATCTCTTGTCAGCTTCAGGGATTTTTTAGTTTACTTAAGGATTTTAGCAAAGAGCTTCTGATGTTTAGGACTGTTACGGAGAATTGCTTGAAGATTGCCAATTTTGTAAATAACAAATCACAGATTAGGAATAGTTTAAGAAAACAAAAGATGCTGGACCTTGAGTATGCTGGGTTGATTCGAGTTCCTTCAAACAAATGTGACTGCAAAAATAACTTTATGCCTCTTTTCGCAATGTTGGAGGATATTTGGACCTCTGCCCGAGGGCTCCAAATGATTGTATTGGATGATTCTTTTAAGGTAAGTTGCATGGATGACCCAATTGCTAGGGAAGTTGTTGGGATGATTCAAAGTGAGGTGTTTTGGAATGAATTGGAAGCAGTTTATTCCCTTGTGAAGCTCATCAAAGGGATGACTCAAGAAATTGAAGTTGAGAGACCACTAATTGGACAATGTCTCCCTCTTTGGGAGGAATTGAAATCAAAAGTGAAGAATTGGTGTGCTAAATTCAGTATTGCAGAAGGGACTGTTGAGAAAATAATTGAAAAGAGATTCAGAAAAAACTATCATCCAGCATGGTCAGTTGCTTTTATACTTGATCCTCTTTACTTGATTAGGGACCACAGTGGAAAATACCTTCCTCCATTTAAATGCTTGACAGAAGAGCAGGAAAAGGATGTGGAAAAGCTCATAACCCGGCTCGTTTCTAGGGAGGAAGCTCATTTTGCACTTATGGAGCTCATGAAATGGAGATCAGAAGGGCTTGACCCACTCTATGCTCAGGCTGTTCAGGTCAAACAGAAAGATCCTACAACCGGAAAGATGAGAATTGCAAATCCCCAGAGCAGCAGGCTTGTCTGGGAAACTTGCCTTAGTGAATACAAGTCGTTAGGGAAAGTTGCAATAAGGATAATTTTCCTCCAGGCAACCTCAAGTGGGTTTAAGTGCAACTGGTCTTTTATGAAATGGTTTTGTGTGCATAGACAATCACGGGCAGCCCTTGAAAGGGCTCAGAAGATGATATTTGTTGCAGCTCATGCCAAGCTTGAAAAACGGGATTTCTCTACTGAAGAAAAGGACGCTGAACTGTTCGCCACATCAGGCTATGAGGATGACATGCTCAATGAAGTCTTTGCCGATCAGTCATCAATGTAATGTTTTTCTTTTTAACTCCTGTAAAATTCTGAAACTGTAGGATTTATTGAATTCTTTTTCCCACTACTTGTTCTTCTCTTTGTACATCTTTGCACATTCCAATATTTAGAAAGGTATGCTGGGAAAGAATATATATATATATATCCAAAAATAATATTTGTTTGTGAAAAGTGACCAGAGTGAATCATTTACTAACTTTGTTTGCCATGTTCGCTGTTTTATGGTCTACTGGTGGATGCCTTCCTCAGAAATTTCACTGCATAAGATTTTTAAACTGATAAGTAATATTTTCTTTGTTGAAGACTATAAAGCAAAAAAATAACGCAAGCATCTATCATGGAGGTAAAAGTTTTTGCAACATGCTAAGCATAGTTTATTAAATGAAAAAATTTAACTGTATTATAAGTTACATTAATCAAAATGGCAACTGGCAGTAAGATGTGTCCAATTGTCGGAATCAATGGAAAGATTTAAGGGAAGGGAATGATATAAACCAAAAGTAAAAATAGCTAAAATAGCAGTAGACGATTGGATGTTGCAGACATAATATGGACTGGAATATTCATCCCTACACAAAGTTCTATGAATTGTTAGGTCCGTGAATGTTGATTTAAGAACTATGCTTGTAAACTACGTCAGTGCCTTAAGAATGATGGAGTATAGATTAATTTCATAAAATATGCAGTGTTATTTAAAGAAACAACAATGAAATTATTTTTATTTGTGAAAGAAAGTGGATAAGATGCCTTTTAAATCATTTGATCTCACAAAGCAAAATCCAATTTACCTGTTTGAATGCTATTTTAACCTTTATTTTTACAAGGCTTGATGCAATAAAGTGAATTGATAGTCTTCATTAATAGTTTACAATTTCATGACACTTATCCATTATTTGATATTTATGACCTTTAATCACTCCTACCTAAGTTCTAATGACAGGTTTGTTTGCATCTCTTGGCAAATTAGTGCATAAATCATGACATGATACTAGTGAACACAACCATCTTTTTTTTCTTCTCTTGCCATATTTTCTGAATCACAGCCTAAAAGATGGAAACTTGACCGTTTTGCTGCCAATTGTATTGATTCTATTTTCGCCCTTATTTGTTGCTTGTATGCCGAGTTCTACTTGATTCATATCTATATTGAGATGATTGGACGGCAAGATGTTTAACTGACTTGCTCAAACTGTCCACAGTAAAACTTCTTGAATCCTTGGGTCGAGAAGATGTTCTATATTCATTTGATGGGTGTTATCCTCATACTTAAGCATGAAGTACTTCTCTGGGCATGGACTCACTTCCCTATTGGCTTGCCTGAAGGCATTTCTAATTCTTCTCATAGATTCTCTTTATGGGCTCCTATTTTAAATGTGATACACACATTTTAACACCTGTTCAGCCTTGTCCTAATGTCCTCAGATTGAGAATTAGAAAAATCCAGTACCTGTGGACACGTCCATAAATGCAATGCCCATGTAATATAAAGCAATCAAACATCGGCATGAACTTCTGAAATTCACAGTCTAACATCCCTGACTAAAATATTAATGCTTGTATGGTACTGATTCCATTTCATCTCTCTAGCTGATTCCTAGAAAGGCTCTTGGTGCATGTGGCACTCTAAGAAATTTAGTAAATCCATTTCTAGCAGTTCATGGTCATATAAAGTCAAATCCAATGTACTGTGCAACTCAAGTCTTATTTTGTTTTATTACTCTTGTCCTTTTAATTTCTTTAATCTTTTACATAATTTACTCAGAAGAGCATTGCAACTATTGCACAAAAAGATTGGATTTATGCTAAACATATCTTTTCCTTGATAAACAATCTTATTACTGCATTGACTAGTAAATGAAACAGAATCTTCTTAATTACGAAGTTGAATATGCTGAAGTATATCATTTAGCATGTTGCGTCTTTGATAATAGACCAATATATGTTTGACTGTAGTGGCCAGTATTATATGATTCTTGATGGAAGTTGTTGCAAAAAAACATCAAATAGCATTCAGTCTCATATATCTGAATATATCTTTTTGCTGCAGCATAGGGTTTCCTTGAACTGGTTGGGTAAATGGCAAATCACACTTGATCACGACATGGGTCAACCTTGGAAAAACTCAAGAACAGATTTACGTTGCAGAAACAGCACTTCACTCTGATTTAACTCATCTGAATCACGTAGCATGTCTTTTTCTTGAATAAATGGAACCCCACCATGAGGAGTGGATGTCCATCTCAGCGCTTTAATTGTCATAGTCAAAGAAAAGTGAGGACAAAGGGCCTCCTTCCCATCATGTCTATTCCCTCGTTCATTTTTTTCTTTTTGTTTATTGTTTTGCTAAACTTGTAACCTGTCATATCCAGCGACTTCTTTTTTAGATATTGCAAATATCAGGACATTCTCACTCACTTGATGGGACCTTTTTCAAACTTTTGATGTCAAGGTTGAAAATTAAGTTGTGGAGGGCTATCGGTTGGAGTAGCCATAATTGTTAAAAAAGTATTGAGCAACGCGGAAGCAACGAGGCTTGTCAATATGAGGGAGCTGATACAAATAGCTGATAGGGATATTGCAACGACCTTGAACTGATTCACAGTTTCAATGTTTCGACTACTGTTGTTGACTATAACTCAGCAGGTTGGTGGATTCTATGACTTCTTTATATCAAATTTAAGTTTAATTTTTGTTGCCCTTTAGTCAGGTGTTTAGACATCATAACCATTTATCTGCACCCAAGCCCTATGGCAAATATTTTACTGCAAAATTAAATTTTTGGAGCCCTTTGACAAATGATTTAGATTGGCTGTTGAACTGGTGTGAAACATTGAAGTTTATTTATGTTTGGAATATGTTGTGTAAAAGAGATAGTGCCCCAAAGTCCTGAGGAATTTTGACTGGATGAGTTTCTAAGTTGACTGTGAACTTATCCATATCTTGCCAACACTAAAAGATACAATACAAGAATAGAAGAAAAAAAATGAACAGAAGAGAAAAATCATATAACATTTAATGACTTTTTTCTTCTTCTTTTGCTAATACTGGCAGAACTATGGACATGGGATGGATGAGGCTGCAGTTTCTCTGAGGTAAAAACATTCTAATGTACCATAAATTTGGCCGGTCACCGTGTCATTTTCCCAGAGTAGTAAAACAGTGCATTTTCAGATATTTGTCACGATTCATGTCACCTTTTAAAATATAGTTTGATAGGTTGTTTGGAAAACCGTACCTTATTGTTTCCTCTCATCATAGGAAACCCATAAAGTGGTTTACACTTTGGAATCCCTTCCCTCTCAATGCATAGGCTAGATTTGCCAGTCCGCCTTTGTGATCAGTAAAAGTGAATTACGTATTTTTTTTAGTTAAATTCGAAAATCAATCGGGCCCTCGAATTTTATTAGGTTTATGTTAGTGTAAATCTGTATTTATCATTGGTTTACCTTTGCTACTCAATTTGGTGGAGATACGCAGGATTTTGTCGGCAAGGATAGTAATGCTTACTGCTCACCAACTGGAAAGGGTAGCTTATTTTACTCATATGGTATGGCTTTGTTTCTCACTCCACTTATTATTATTGTTAAAGGGAAGGAGGTATAATGATTTGTACAAGAGAGGACTCTTTTGACAAGAATCTTTCCCACTTTTAATAATCCTCCATGATTAATATTCTTTTCATCATCTCTATTTTTACTTCCACTTATACAACTCTTGATGGTATTTGAAATTGGTGTCCTACATGTATGATCTGTGGGACTATCTTGAAATCAATTGCTTTACTTACTGCTTCTGGTCCTGTTTAACAGCCCTATATGCTGCAATTTATTCGGATTTTCTATATAGAAATTACTAGAAATCTAACTTTTCCTTTAATGTTAATGATATGTGTGCTCATGTACATCATGCACCTATATCTTTTACATCAAGGAATTCAAAGTTATAAAAAGTAGAATAAAGTAATGAACAAGAATATAACGTATACCTAATGAAAATTATTATATCAGAGTTGTGTGGGAAACTTTTTCAGTACATTGGGGAGTTTTCCATAGTGTAAAAATTAACAAGATGGGAAATAAACCAGGATATTTTTTACCTTCAAATGTGGATAATTTTAAAGTGCTTAGGCTTTTTTTTTCTTCTTCATCATCTTTTTTGGGTAACCGGAAGGAATGATGTCTCTGATGATTGATTCAAAATGAACAAAAATTGTTTGAATTGTGCTGATATATGAATATAAATGATCTGATGAATATTGATGCTTGTTACTTGATTATAGTTTTGATTACACTCACATGCTGCTTTTATCTTTTTGTTTATTTCGTTTCATCTCCACTTTCCTTTTTGCTCTAGGCCCACAAGTTAGTTCTCATTTCTTTGTTTTAGATTATGCTTTTCTCTTTTTTTATCTAGTTGTTTGGGCATCGAGTGTTCAAGATATTTTCAAACAGTAAAAACTAAAATGAATGATTCATTATCACCCAAATGTAAAATCACTTGACTATTTTTGTCTTTCTTTCTATGAAGTAGAAGTACATAGGTTAAAACTATTTTTGACTGTGTATTATATAGGGTTTGGGTTTTCTTTTTTAAAGATGGATTGTTTCTATCTTTGAATTGCTTGTTTTGCATGTGATATAAAAGTCGGAGAGTTAGGTGGGTGGTCGATAAATATTAGTTATTGGTAAAAACAAGTGTTTACCAAATACTTTATGTGCTTTTATTAAAAAGAACGAAAATACCATGGCTACCCACACAGTTCCTTGGTTTATAGTAATAGTCACTGAATTTGTTTTTAATGGTAAGAGTTTTATAAGAAATGACTCCTAGAGCTAGAAGCAGCTTAAGAAAAGTAGGTGAAGAAGCAGTCAAAATGATTTTCCATGATTTAAACTACTTACTGGTTATCCAAATGCCATGATTATGCCTTCACTTACTTCAAACGAAATCTTTATCCCTTCCATTTTTTAAGGCTTCTTGCCTCTTTGGGCACTCTAGTCTCTACCTAATATCTTGAATTTTTCCCATTGAACCCAAAATCTCTTTCTTCTTTTTTCTTAAAATTCTTTTTTAGAAAAAAAGAAAAGAAAAGAAAATTGGTATTGCATGGCCAATCAAAGCCTCCAAATTATCTCCTATAGTAATAGTAGATTTATTGGGCATTATTATTTATTCCCAAGTGAAGCATCGAATTATAATCTCCCATTTTTGTTATTTGCCTAATGGCATGATGATGACGACTTTTGTCTATAATGTTAGCCTCCTGAGCTCAACGGAATATTATCATTTTTCAATTGAATTTGAATTTTAAAAGTAGACCTTTAATTCCCATTGGATTGGGCCACATTTGGTGATGAAGAGACAAGTCTTAACTAAAATGATGGGTTTTCCGTTTTGGATTTGACTTTTGCAGGTGGGGGGAATTTCAGTCGATAATTATGAGTCACGAATGTTATTAATAGGAATTATTACTTTTCTGAAAAAACTGCGTCATTTCGGGACATTAAAAATTTTTGCTCTCTTGGCTAACTAACATCACGATCATGATTAGGGTGTACACGAGAGAAATAACTACGCAAGGGCCGAGGAAGAAGGAAGTGCTTTTCTTTCCTAACGCTCATGAATTTTAACATTTTCTGATAAAGTATTTATTAAAAGATTTTAAAATTTTACAAATATTTAAATACTGTTTTAATTTCTTTCAAAACAAATAATGCTGATTGAGTTAACATGTAACTATATACTAATATAAAAATTAACTTTAATACTAATTAAATTTGTTATTTACCTTGAAAACAGGTAACTAGTTAAACCAAAAAATAAATATTTATAGTTTAAATTTAATACTAAGTCTAACTAGACCCTAAGTGAGTTATTGAATAAGCTTGGGGCTAAATAATGAATTATAATACTCGTCCCAACACTCTTACCATTGGCATATTTGCACGATTTTACATGGTATCTAAGAAAGCAAATCTAAACAATGCATTTCCACATCTTAGACTGCCAAGATGATTTAAATTGTAAATCATATATTTCAAACGATGAAAGCAAAAGTATAGAGCCATAGATGATGAAAACACAAAAGCAAATCACATCCAACATAGTAAAGTATGTTTCCAAACATTAACATGATCATCCCCATTTATACCTTATTTGTAGCAGGGGATAGGGAAGGACTATACATTACTCAACCAGTTTCATCGGATCCTCTCATAATGCCACTTAAGAAATATCAAATATGAACATCATCCTACTTTTCTATCTATATGCTATTAAAAAACAAGGGCAACATTATTGGAAAATATGGGGCAAAGTCACTTGACATTTACATGAGCACTGGATGCCTCCATCAGGCCATTGCGTATCTGGTCGCCAATACACGCAACATGACCAGACCATGGGGGATAAAAAAAATTGTGTTCTTTGATGAGTTACCAAGGTCTTTGATTGTATCAAAGTATTGTGTGATCATTATCAAATCCATAATCTCCTTCGCCGAGGTGCCTTCTACTTTGTGAGATAAGTTCAAGATGTTCTCCCGTAAACCATCTGTGATTGCCTGTTGTCGCCTGGCAACACCTACACCACCAAGGTACTTGGATTCAGCTTCAGCTTCGGCTCTTTTAACCTGGAGCACCTTTTCAGCTTCCCCTTTATACACACTAGCAAGCTGAAGCCTTTGAGCTGTAATAAAAAATCAATACTAGTTTAGTTATCATAGATTAGGAGTAAAATATGATCATGAGCGCTAAATATCTTTTAATTTCTGGTCATTAGCAAAAACATAATTTAGCTGTATTATGTTTGATTAAATGAGGTGTTTAAGACAACATATTCCCGAGTAACGACAAAAAAATTGTAGTCCAAGTATACGTGCCTGTATCTCTATGCGTAGTACGTGGTTTATCAAGTTAATACTACAATTCAAGTTAAACTACTGCACACTGCACAGGTTAGTTATCTGCATTAATCTCATTCATTGCCTTGCGTACAGTGGCATCAGGTATAATTTCAACCATTAATATGTGCTCAATGTTATATCCATATGCTCCCATGACCTGATCCATCATTTCAGCATATATTATCAGAATTTTTATTCAATAACTTGTGGTCAAAATACATATTAGTGTGAAGAATGGTTCCGATACTATGTCTATCACATAGAACAAAAATCTTGCAATCAAAATAAGAAACTCAACTCATTCAAGCCATCCAGAGAGTCACCACGGAAAATTCAATAACCTTAATTGAAAACATAAGCACAACCATAACGACGACCCTTGGCAATCCAGACCAAATGAGTAGTTGTACTAGCAACATTTTTCAGGTAAAAATCTTGGATTGTCCTTCTAAGTAAATCATCAACCATGAAAAATTTAAAAATTGCAAAAGCTTAAGAATAGCAATATTTAGACAGTCTTTCCTATTTCTGAATACCTGAAGTAAACATTGTATAAAACTTTTCCTCTTCTCCCATGTTAATACAAAATATTATATATTTCACATAACTGCAATACCTAAAACTAGAACAAAGTGCACAGTGTAACATATGACAAAAGAAAAGAAATCAAGAGAGATTTTTTGCAATATATACATGAACTCTTAGAATTTCACTTACCACACGCCGACCTTATATCCATTATGTAAACATAAACATGTGACATGAAATGTTCTAACATGACCAGAAATTCAGCACTCAGAAACAAGCAGTCAAATGAAAAGAAAACGAACATCAATTTTTTATGGAAATAGGACAAGCAAAATAGTAGGTGAAAGATGAAATGGGCATACTACTTTTAATTCTATATAGGTGATGTTAAACAGTAAATATTACACAATATTAATTTACTTACCTTCTCAGGTTTTAGCAAATCCAAAACAGCTTTAGCAAATTCCCCTTTTTGTTCAAAGAGCTCATCCAATGTCATTCTAGGAACAAGAGCACGGACCACTAAGAAGACACACAATATAAACAATTGGAAAAGGTTAAGTAAAACGTAACTATTATGACCTTCAAAACACTATGAAATATACCATCAAAAACATAATCCTGGATCTGCTCTTTGGGGTTCTACAACTCATAAAATGCATCATCCGCGTTTTCTCTGACAATCCAGTATTGAATTGAGCAAAGCAGTTGCACAAATACATTGTCCTGGAAATATAAGGCCACATTATCTCAACTCGCAAAAATTATCTTGAATCATGCACATCGACAAAGGACTGGGGGTTAGAAGGAGAACCAATTCCATGAAACCGACAACTCTTAAGCTTAGCCTTTACAGGACACACTCCTATGTAGAATATTAAAAACAAAATTATCTGGTGAGTGTTTCATCCAAAATGGCACCTCATAACCAATGGGAATGACCACTGCTTGTACTCTCTCAACTACAGCAATCAAAAAAAGAAACTTAAGGATCATTTGGTTTGCTATCAGCAAATAGTTTTCAAAGACTAGCTAGGATACAATGTGCAGGTATTTTGCTATAATTTGAATACAATAGATGAATGAGAAAATAACTTTGGATACAATGTGCAACAAAAATAACTTGTTATTCAGATTTTAAAGTAGTATTTAAAATTGTAACGAGAAACTATTTCTTAAAATGCTCAACCAAATGAATTTTCTTCATATTTTCTGCATTCCCTTTTTCTTCCCAACATGAAACATTTGATTTGGTTTGCAAATCAAAAAGGCACCAAATGTTGGAGTAGATTTGTGTCTTCCTAATTTGTAAATGACAAACTGATTGGAGCAGCTAAGTGTCTTCTTTTTCTTCCAATCCAATTTGTGATGTAAGGTTATTCATGTGAACTATAAAACATGAAAGAAGCTAGTATTTTGCAGTCTACATCACCAATTTTTGAATAAGCAAATTTTTAGTAATGCTATACTTCGACTTAACTTGAAATCAAAGCCAACTTCAAGAGGAAACAACTCACTTTCACATTTATATTTACCTTTAGTGATTCCAGTGATTCCAGCCCATAACAGTTGAGATTTCCAAGCTGCAGCAGAAGCCACAACACGTCCATCCCAAACATAACCTAAGTGATATATAGATCTCCATTTTCAGATAACTCCACCCTACCACAAACACAGAAGGGATAACAGACCTTTCCAAGGTGATTTGTTAATTTTAAAATCCCAAACTTAAAATGATTTTCTTTTTTCTGTTACTCCAACTGTATTTTATTAAGCTACACTGAAAAATGGGGACAGAGGCGTAGTACAAGCCTACACAATGAAAGATAAAATTGCTTTTTATAATCATCATGTTCGATAACACTACCACACCTGTTTTTCCTGCACTCTAAACTTCATATCCAAACTCGAACCACACCCTCTCCTAAATCTTTAAATTTAAAGCACGCAAACCGCAGCCCACATGAATTAGCAAACCTTTTTTTCTTCATTTTACTGCAACCTGTGCGTTAATAGTTTTGCTGGTTGTGATTACTACCAACCTGCAGACAAAATTCAATTAACCCATAAAAAGAATTCATCAAAAACAAATATACTAGCGAAATTCCTAATCAAAGGAAATCACTCAACGCCAAAGAAGATTATAATTCAAGGTAACATAAAAATGAAAATTTAAGGATTAAGCAAACGTAACTATGTACAAAATATCTATCAAAACTAAAGATATACCTTGGATTTGTTTCGACGTGGACATCAAGTGAGTTGATCCTGGTTGAGAGAACTCCGGTAAGCCATTCTCCGGCGCAAGGGCTGAAAAAATGGAGTTCGGGCTCAGCCAACTTCTCGAAGCGTCCCCACCTCTCGATCACGCCAACATTGGCCACGTCTATGCAACCAACAAATATACAGAAAGCATTCGCCATATCTCTCACTCTGTCGTTTTGTTTTCCTCGGCACCAGCTGGGAGGGCGTAACGTTACAAGGGATCTGGAAAGAACACAATCTAGAAGATTGCTATTGTTCGTTTTACTGTTATTTTTACGGTATGCCATTGGGTTTAAAAACTGTTTCTCCTGGTTTGTAATTCCAACTAATTACTTTCAAATAAATATGGGAAAGAATCACGCTTTCTAGTTAGCAAACAAATCTATGTTAGGATTATTGTTGAAAAAATGGGTATGTGCACTTGGCGGGCAAAAGCTCAGGGCAAAAGCCTTGGATTCCAAAGTATTTTAAAAAGCAAGACGTAGAATAAATTTAGCCAATTCAAGAAGGGAAACAGAAGCAGTATGATACTGACTTTTCCCTTAATATATGGTTCCTTGTGTAACGAGATCATCTACATTATCTATACAGCCAAATCGGTAACCTGTTTTTGCTCCTCTAAATTTTTCATGGAGCACAAACAACCTTACGGGTAATTAAAATACTTGATTTCAATTCAAAAATTGGATGAAAGATCTACAATTCATGAAAACTTTAAGCCAGACTAAACTGATAAGGATCCCGAGATGCCTTGAAGTAGAGAAATTGACAAAAATGATCACATTGTTGTTCCTATTTTCAAAAATGACCGTACCTAAAATAAACTTTTATGATTTGATAAAAAAAAAATATTTTTTAGAAAAAAATAATCTTATAGTCTAAAAACCTGTTTCTTTTTTGCCAAGTTTTTTGTTAGTTTAAAAATCGAAAAAAAGTTTTAGCACAAAATAAGAGTTTAAAAATTTATGATGAAACTGTTTGATAAATATTTTATAAAAAAAATTTTATTTATTATTTTTTATAAATAATTTATTTAACAAAATAATTTAAATAAGTTTTATTTTTAGTTAAAGGGTAAAAATGACTTTAAAAATTTATAATATTCTAAAAAATTAGAGTCTACATAAAAAAGAGAAGTAAAAACTTCTTTTTATAATTTTTTTTGTAGAGCTTATTTATTCATATATACTCATTAAAAAAAAACTCTTTATTTTTTTAAGAGCTTATAAAAATTGATGTTTGGTTGAGTTTCTCCTTATAAAGAAAAGATAAGTTAAAAAAAAGCTTAGCAAAGCAAGTACTAAATAAACAAAACTTTTAAAATTTTTTTCTTCGAACTAAACTTCTCACTTTCTCTCACAGGAATATATCTCAATCGACAACAACAAAATCCTACCAATAGTGGCACAACTTAATTAATTCAAATGGACTTGGAAAACTTATCAAACACGTGAGTTTTTATCATTCATTTTAACTATTCCAATTTATTTGTATTTAAAAATTTTAACAAAATGAGTATTGCATATGTTAGTTTAGATGTTGTATTTTGGTTTAAATATAAAAAAATGATAATAGTGATTGTGAATAAATATTTTTTGACACTTTCAAAATCTATTGATTTTAAAAGTAGATTTATCTGATTTCAAAATTAAAATTTAACTAATTTTGAAAGTAAAATTTTAATTAATTTTAAAAGTAGGATTTTAACTAATTTCGAAAATAAAATTTAATTTATTTCAAAAACAGCAATTTAATTGATGTCCAAAGTTGTATTTCTTATTCAAATTTAAATATAAGTTTATGCTTTACTAGGCTAAATGTATGTTATGTTTTTTTTTTTTTACTTTTAGAATGTTGAATTTAAACGTGCCTTTAATGTAGTTTAAGTAATTTTGATGTAATTTAACTAATTTTTATATTTTTAAATATATGCATATTGATGATGACTAGTGCAATTCTAATGATAGCAACATCGGACCACTTTTTCACTACCTTACGCATGCAAAAGAATAGTAGTTCAATTCCACTATGATAAAGTCTTGTGCATTACTCTAAATATTCGTTAAATAATTATTTGTTCATTATAATGATTTTGATGAATATTTAGGATAATACACAAAACTATTATCGTACTACATCAAGAAAAGTTAAAAATCTCAATGAATTCAATTATCTCTTCTATAAGGTTGTTCTACAAATCAGAATTGATTGAGATATAACTGTGATCTAGTCTTAATGAGTGTCGGGAATGGCACCGGAGCAAGGAAAGCTTGAAGAAGGTGCAACTCCTAATAGGTTTCTAAGAATGGTTAGGGATAGGAATAAATCGAGTTTCACACAAATGAAAGAGGAAGTTTGTAACACCCGTGTTTTCGATTAAGGGTATTTTTATCTTTTTAGTAATGTACGTTTCGGTTCTGTAAGGATTTTAATATTTCAAAGGTTGAATTGAGGTTTTGGAAGGGTTAGAATGATTAAGGACTGAGAATGGATGTCAGAAATTGATCGGGAACTTGAGCACAAGAGAAAACTCAAGGTGAAAAGTATTCGGTCGAACGAATAGGGTGGTTCGTTCGAACAAATGGGATTCGGTCGAACGAAAGCTTGAATATTTCCCGAAAAACTTATATTTTAATGTTCTAGGACGTTAGTAAAGATTTATGTTTTATGTGGAGGCAGAGTAATGATTTTGTGTGGTGACCGGAAGGACCCCTTGATTGTGATAGAATCTTTGTAGGAAAAATATTTTATAATTCGATATGTTGTGCTTTGATTATAGTTTTATGTTTGTTGTATGGTGGTTTAGCCAGTGGGCCCAATTTTAGAATTGTATATGATTTGTGGTCTTTGAATCTATTTCTCGTATAATGGGTTTTGATAAGGATTTTATGTTGAATTTATGAGAATGGTCAGAGGGCCAGGATTCATGATTTTGTTTTATAATTTCTGATGATTTGGCCAGTGGGCCATATTTCTATGATTTGTAATGATGTTTTGGCTGATGAGCCATGTTTTGTGGGTTGCATTTGATGATAGGCTAGTTGGCCAGGTTTTGGTTTCTGTATGTGGTGATACGATTGGTGAGCCGGGATTTATATTTTGATTTCTGATTTATGATAATACGTCTTGAGAGCTAGATTTCTTATGTTGTTTTGGGTACTGTGTTTTGACGATTGGTGATGATGCAACCTAAGGGCCTGGTTTTCTTATTGTATTTTGATAATATGTTTTATGTTGGTATTTTGGTGATGAGGCTGAGAGGGCCCTGTTGTTGTTGGCCATGATGGCCTGTGATTTCTGTAGCTACAGATGAGGTAGCCTGGGAGAGTGTTCACTGTGATGTGAACCCCAGGTGAATGTGGTATGAGGTAGCCTAGCACGGACCCAGGTAGAGGCCGTCTAGGTGAGTGGTGTAAAGTAGCCTAGCACGG
>JAVXUL010000021.1:8840261-8870155 GCA_035590515.1 Trichilia minutiflora | reverse complement strand
CTCCACTCACCTAGGTGACCTCTCTCCTAGGCCAATCCTAGGCTACCACTATACACTCACCTGGGGGTCCACATCCTAGTGAACACCTCCCCAGGCTACCATCCTGTAGCTATAGTAAACCGGCACACAAGGCCGTTATCACTAATACATATATCACAAAATCTTAGCCCAATGGCCATATCATCATAATATAAAATCAGGCCCAATGGCATCAATATCGCATAACAACAATAAATCTGGCCCACTGGCCACGTCATCAAATAAAACGTATCGCAAAATACCAAATCCATTTCAAAACCATATATAACACGAGTATATACACAATTCTTTATATTTGAAAAGATTTGAGGAAAACATTTATAAACATATGCATATCGTTTTATTTATGAACTAAACAAACTTATAAATAAGAAATAACATATAAAAGATGTCCACTCACAGTGTAGGGAGGGTATACACTCCGTAGTTCCCCTCGTTCTCGAAACGTCGCCTAACGACACACATAACAACATTATTAATTACATGTTTCAATGTGTCTATGCTCAAATGCATGAAATGCATGTTATTTCTTGGTTTTTAATATTCGGACCATTACGTGTATCCGTCTAAACTCCTCATTAAATCTCTAGTTATCTAATTAACCTAAACACGGACCCATATTGCGGTTAAACCAACCTAGTACGACTAATATTTGTGATTTCGACTTATGGGCCCATCCAATCACTAGAATAGTAATAAGAGTTACTATTCATATTTATCCAAAATCTTCAAAATTATATTTCTAATTTCCTACGACTTCTACAACTCCTCTACAGCCCACATTATGCATAAAAGGTAAGATTAAACTGATAAATCTAAGAAAATTAATACGAAAACCCATACGAATTAAAATGCATAAAATCACAAAATAAACATACAGACGAGTTAGAATTGAAGCTACGAACCTCGTGGTGTGGTCGGTTTGCTCTAATTTCGCCTCTAACTCAAAAAGCCCCAAATTTAAAGTCAAAACCCTAGCTCCTCTTTCGCGAATCCGCGCGTCTATCATCAAATCGATGCTCCCAGCATGTTAGACGCATGGAATGTAGCTCGTCTGCGAAGAGAAATCGAGATTTCGGCAAAAACCAATAAAATTTTGAGAGGGAGATAAGGAGAACGTGAGGAAAGGGAGAAGGAGAAGAAAAGAGAAGTAAAAACCAAAAATTTTGACCCCTGGACCCCTATTTATAGAAAAGAGTGAAATTACCATTTTGCCCTTAAGTTCTTTTAAGGAAAAAGCTTCTGAAAGAGGGCAAAATCGTCAATTCACGCCGGTTCAATCGAACGAATCTTTGATTCGTTCGATTGAATCACCCCCTTTGATCGAACAAATAACACTTTGTTCGAACGAACCCTTCAGTGTCTATAGAAGTCAGAGAGCTTCCAAATTGCCGGTTGAACGAACCCTCATTCGTTCGAACGAACCCACACTTCGGTCGAACGAATTCCCTTATTCGTTCGAACGAATCTGAAGCCAAAATTTTTTCAGAGAGTCCTCAAAATTACGGTCGAATGAATTATCCATTCGGTCGATCGAACTTGCCAAAAATGGACTTTTCCACTTGAGTCCTTTTCAAAATTGAAAAACGCAAACGGGGTCCCAACTTACACTCACCTAAACTCTTTTTAATCAACATAAATGCCAAATATATCCAAAATTAGGCGGACGAATTATCGATATGCACGATAAATATAAAAGCATGAATATAAAATATGATAAAATTATAAATATACCCTTGAGGTACAAACACGGGTGTTATACTTAGGGTATTATTAATAAGTGAAGGAACAAAGAACATTAGGATAAGGTTTAATGTAGCTAATAGTAATGGGACATAAGTGCTTAAAAATTAATTTGTTTATAAATTCAAACTATAAGCCATATTGGTGAGTGATATGTAGCAAATTGATTGATTCATTTCTTTTCTTTTCTTGTTTTGTTTCCTTAATATGTGATAATGATGCAAACATGGAAGCTTAATAAATTGTCAATACATCCATTTACCGATTGAAACACTTGATATTTGTTTCAATTACAAACCAAGGAAGCAAAAAAAAAAAAAGGTTAAGTGGCAAATGGTTGCTAATTTGGATATTAGGTGTCACGTTTTGAGTAAACATAATTACATGAAATCCTTTTGCATCTCATTATTTAATTCGATGGAAAGGAAAACTTAAATAATAAAAGAGAAAAGAGGCAAAGGTGGCAAAAGAATGTTGGACCAAACCTACCTCATTCATTTCATTTTGCTTCAATTCAAATTAAGAGAAAGAACTAAGAACACTTAGGGAACTTGTTGCAGAATGGTACTGAGTGAGGTAGGTTCTGATTCTTTCTATCCTTTTGTGTGTGTATCATTCATTTGTTTAACTGATGAATAGAGTAAATGAGTTAATGAAATTTGTAATAGGTGTGCATGAATCTGAAAGTAGGTAGAATTTTCTGTAAAGAATTGAATATATATGTGTGCAAACTTATGATTATATGGTTGTTTGTTTGATACTTTAAGATGAAAAAAAATGGAAGCATGAAAGAAAAAAAATTTGCATGTGAGTGGTGATAAGTAGCATTCATTATATTACATGTAAACATTTATATACATGGATATGTACGTGTAGGAATTTGTGGCAAATTGTAAGTTAATTTATTTTTTTTTGTATGATAATGTAAATCCATGCATGTATAAGTGCCGAAATTATAATAGAATCCTTGGGATATATGTTAATGAAATGTTAAATAAACGGTTAGCTTAAATGAGTTATTGAAGAAACAAAGAATGAGTAAGTCTGTGGTTAATTAAAGGATAGGTAAACCAATCCAGCATTAGATATGAGGAAGAAGTTTTGGGGCTTATAAATAGTAGATCAAATATTCTTTTTATAACTTTCTAGATATCAAATTGAAGCCCCAGATGTCTACTTTAATTTGGTTTAAATGTCATTCAATTTCGCTAAGCATTTAGAAAGTTATTATAATTTTTGTAACAATGCGCAGATTAAGAAGGGAATAAGTAATGTCTTAATTTATTTAATTTTCTATACTGATCCATACAATATTTGGAGAAGTATTCTTTAGTAAAATTGTAATCCTATGTCTCCTCTTTAAAATGTTATAAAGAACACCCAAAACTAATTTGTGATTTAAAAGTTATCCTAGAAATAACTCATGTTAGTAATTGATTGTGATCTAATAGAAAACCTGGGATAAGTGAAAAGCATGTTCACATATTTGTAATTCATTCTTTATATAAATATGACACATTCATAATATACTAAATTGATAATGTACTAAATTCATACACACCATTCATAACTCATGCCAAACCTAATTAATGCATATAAATAAGAATCAAATGTATGGAATGACTGTAATGTGTAATGTTGAGTTCGTGCGATATATGCAATATGTGTATTAATGAGATAAAATGTATGTTTGGTCTAGAGAAGAATTTAGAGGAAAGTTTGGGATCAAAAGCATAGAGTTCCCATTTGTTAATAGTTAACGTAGGTAAGTAAATAAATAACATAAGTATCATATTTGCAAATGTTGATTATATCTGTAATAACATATAGTATGTCTGATGTGCAAATTTGTTAAATAGTAGATGTCTTGTGATAATCTTGATTTTATTGTGTTGGCTTGTGGCGTGAGGTGATTGGTATCGTTGTAATGATTAGAGAATTTATATTAATATATTAACTAGTGGTGTAATGTAATGGATATTATTACAACTGTTAGAATATTGATATTATTATAGTGAGGTCGTGGTTGGGCCAAGTGAGTTATACTTACTGTTATGTGAAATTGAAGTGTTTATTAATTGATATATAAATGTTGATCGCACGTATGATTATAATGATACTTGATGAGAATTTACTTTATAAAGTGATTAATGATATAATTAAAATAATTAAAATTTATTTTGTTTGTTTATGATTATATGGGGTTACCCAGTGTCATGTTATCAATTAGGTAAGAGTAATCACCTAATGAGAGGTGGGCTTAATTGATAATAGAGTATGAGCCAGTTAGACAAGAGTAATCACCTATTGAGAGGTGGGCCTAATTGTATATTGAGATTATTATATGTGATCAGGTTAGAGTAAATTCCGTTTTAGGAATACCTGGTTAGCCGAATCCCTAAGGAGAGACACTGTGTATACACAGCTTGAGATGATCATTTAGGCAAAAGTAATCACCTATTAAGGGGTGGGTCTATTTGATCAGTGATATAATATGAGCACAGTTTGGTATTAGCTGATGTGTTATACTAGGATGTGAAAAGATGCACTAAAAAAGAGTAAAATCCCAACAACTATAAAAAACAAGGCCCGGAAGAATAAAAAGTAATAACAGAGATATTCTTGATATTAACTCTTATAAATGATGTTGCATAATGTCTACTGACTGAATACTGAAATCTTTGTTAAGAATACTATGAGATATATTCCTTGTGACAGTTGTGTATATAACAAAAGATTTATAAGATGATTATATGGTTACTATTGTTCGATATGTTATCCTAAATTATGTTCAAACTTAAAGTTAAAAATATAATAATATTTTTAATTCATATAGTATATATATGGAATTAGTGCATTTCTTAGTTTATTTACTTATTTAGTAGGTAACTCATCCCTTATCATTTATTTTTCAGGAGCTTAGTATATATCGTGGGACTTCTATTCTACAGCTTTTGTTAGATAATCGTCATTAGAGGTGGGCCAGAGTTCAGCTAATCTTAAGTCCCTCTCTCCTAGTTATACCCTTTTGTTATTCATATGTTGTACTTGGGATATATGTATATATATGTATGCATGTCGTTATGAGATATATTTGATTGAAACCTTTTTGGTTTGTTTTTATTTCTAAAAAAAAATAAATACTTTGGGTTAATAGGTAGAAGAAAGGCGTGAAAGTTGATGTACAAAATTCTCCTGTCAAGATTCTCAACACCAAACTCATAATTTTTTACCTTTAATCTCCTACTTTTATGGACTCTACAACCACTAAGAGAAAGATTTGTGGATAAAAGTTGGTTTTTGGACAAAAATTCTCTGATACTTAATCAGTAATGGTAGTTTTGCTTGTGTGTAGATTGTGAAACAACAAAATAGTGTAAAAATAAGGATTTTTATACATGAAGAAGGCATGGAGAAAATTTAGAGAAAGAATATTTAAAAAGGCATAGAAAGTATTTTAATATTGATACACAAAAATCTCGTGTCAATATTCTCTGCACTAAACCTACAATCTTCTACCTTTGATTCTTTACTCTTGTAGACCCTTCACTTATAAACCTACAACTACAAAGAGAAAGATTTTTAGCTAAAAATAAATTTCTCTACAAAAAGTCTCTAATGTTTAAGTCAGCAATGGTGGTTTTGCTTGTGTATGAATTGTGAGACAATAAAATAATGTAGAAGTAAGGGGTTTTATGCTTAGGGAATGCATGAAGAAAATGTAGAAAGAGAATATAAAGAAAGGCATAGAGAGTCCCGTTTTCTTTATAATTACTTGTTATTTTATAAAGATCTCCCCATTATAAATAATGAATGCTCCATATAGTTTATGAGATTTTGTAGAAGTGATTTCAAGAAATAGGTAAATAAAAGATGGAGGAATATAAGGTAGACTATAGTTACAAGGTCAAGTGTTGAAGTTAAATTTAGAGCTATAGTATACAAGATTTGTGAACTTTTATGATTGAAAACAAACCTTGATGATTTTAAAGATAAGAGGCAAGGACTTATGAAGATCTATTGCAACAATAAATCCACTATTAATATTATCTAGTGCAACATGATCATACGAAACACATTGAAATGGATAGTCACTTTATAAAGAAAAGGATATGTAAATCTTATTCCTTAAGTCTACGGGTATTTTAATCATTCTGTTATCTAGGATATTTTTATTATTCTTATAAAATATATACTTGAGTATGATTAATGAGTAAAGAACTTTATATTGAGGCCTAATATGAAATTTGAGAAGATTTGGATGCGAAATAGTTAAGTTTGAGAAAGATTTCATAGAGGACTTCGACGAGTATTAGATATTCGAAATAAAATGCCTACTGATCAAATAATTCAATTGGTAAACGACTTTTTAATACTTAAAGAGGACTCATAGATAGTTGAATAAAAATAAATAAGAGTGAAATCGAATGTCAAATGAGAGAGAAAACAACTTTGGAAATAGAGCTATACAAAAATCAAATGGCGAAAATCGTAATTCATGAATCAGAGGGCAATTGGTTCATGAAGCCTATCCATGAACTGGGAATGGACAAAGGTAGATTGACACCAATTTGTGTGCCGGTTTGTACACTAGTTTAGCTCCTTAAAAGAACGACACCAATTTTGTGTTATAGCCTTAGAAATGATAAAATCACCACTTTTTGGAATCTTCTTTCTTCTTTAACCTTAAGAATAATTTCACAATTTTTAAATAGATTATAAATACAACCAGAATGGGGGGCTGCTCATCTTCTCCCTTGTTCTCCTTCTTCCTTCCTGTTTTCTCCTTCTCCCCTCTATGTCTCTCACTGTCTTCATTCTCCTTTACTATTTAGCCTTTCAAACTTCAATTTCTTGTCATAAATTAACGTATTTTAACATTCTCTATCCCTTAAAAGTGTTATTTTTCTATTTTGATCAAAGATTTAAGTGAAAAAAAATTAGGGTTTATACCCTAATTTGGGACTTTTCAAAACTAAGGACAATTGAGGCTTTCAAAGGCCTTTAATCATCAATTGGTAAGGTTTTTTACTTGATTAATGCTTTAATTTCATAAATTGATGAATTTGAATTTTTGGATTCATTCAAGAATTTTTAGTTTAATTATAGAAATTCAACTTAAATTATACTATTTAGGAATAAAATAGTTGTAATTGTAACTAAATAATTGAAAACTCAAATTTGAGTGATTGGTATTAAACTGACAGTGAATGAGGCACTGTATAATTAGAGTTTTATTGTTTATTCAAGAATTTTGTATAATCATGACTAACTGAGTTCAGAATGAATGAATAGAGGTTAATATAACTGGGCCATGGGATTTCATTGGTAAAAATCAGATAAATAATCAGAATTGAATTTGGATGAAATGAATAGGTGTTGAATTAAGAATTCAGAATATGAGTATGTAATTGTATGAATAGGATAATATTATAATTATTTGAAGTATAAAGATTAATGTGAATAACGATGTGTATAATTGGAGAACATCTATTATATAGTCTAGGACAGGATCTCAGAGTTAACCCCCAAATAGGAAGTCTCGTCCGATCTTACTCGTATATGGTCTTTGGATACTTAGTTTATGGTTTTGTATCTCATTATTTGTTTTCTTTTGTTTGGTTTCTTTGCTTTAAGGTTATGTACCTAATTGGGCGTTTATGCTATTTTTAAGGCCTTTTTAGACTCGTTTTGATTGTTTGTCACTTTTTTTGTACAGTTTTCCCTTTCTTTAATATATTCTCAATTTCTTCAAAAAAAAGATATGTATAATTGAATATCGAACGCTCAAGAGAGAAGTCGAGCAAAGTGAAGGATAATAGAGAATGTATACCCTTTCTACAAATGAGTGGACTACAAACTATTTTTCATTTCTTTTAAAAATATTTACAGAACTTAAAGGTTTTAATTTCTTAGGAAATAGACAATTATTTTATACATTTCTTGTTTTATATGTATAAGTAAAAGAATGGCCTATCTAGGATTAATTAATATTTGTATGAGGCCTTAGAGGTTAGTTATTGATTTGAATAAAGGAGAGACACTATTAAAATCTTGTCTTTCATATCTTTCTTTTTATAATGAAAGAAAGATAATAGTTATACAAATAACTATTGATTTCATGATATATAAGTACTTATTATATTATAATGATTATGTGATAATTATCACATAATAAGGATTTAGAGAGAACATGTGATCGTTGTTTGGAGTTGTACTTTAAAATACATAATATGATGCTAGGTGACTTAGAAAAATAATTAAGTGGCCTGAGCGGTAAATGATATCGTATAGGGCCTTATGATTTGAGTATGATTTTATACCTATCAAAACGATGTATGTTTTAGTTGTCATAATGTTATTAGAATGAGGATTTTATAAAAGATTGTTTATTTACAAGGATTACGAAATGATCATTATATAGTAAATGATTTTGATAGATTTCATGACCATTATGTTAGATTTGTATATTGATATATCATTTGGAAATGAGATTTCTTCATGGTTTAATTTAATATTATTTAGTATTTATTTTTGATAGGCTAATGATTTTCTAAATGATTATTAATTTTGGCTTGGTGTGTCAATGTTATTGATTTTGACTTAGTATGCCATTGATTATAGATTTTAACCTTGTATACCATTAATTATGGTATAGATTCGAGGGTGATAATTATCCTAAAGTCAAAAGAGATGAATAAAATTCAATAGGCTCGAGAAGCATAGTATATTATTACATTTTAATCTTTATTAGTTATAGATTATCTTATAGTCGAGATAGATGGATAGAATCCAATAGACAGAGAGAAACTGATTATTGATTTCATGCTAATCATGATTTATATATATGGATTTGGATTTGAATTTGATAATGATTATTGAAATGATATTTAAGCCAATAAAAGCCAAATAAGGTTTTTACTATATTATATTGAGTTGATTTGTTTTTGATGATCATTTTATATAAAATGATGATTTTGTTAAATTTTATAATATCATGGCTAAAAAGCCATATATAAATATGATATATATGTATTGATATGAATTTATTTATTTTGTTTTGGATATACAATGTTTTTATTTTACAATAACTTGGTATGTGAGCCAAAAAATTTGTTTTATATACATTTATAATCGAAGAGCCAGATAACTAGTTACTTTGGTGATATGACTCACGAAATCAAGACCGTATGACTGATGGTAGCCATGATATGGTAGCTGACATAAACTCATATAAAAGTCACTTAGATGAGTAGACTTGTTGAATAATGATCAGTGTTGACGTTGCAACACATTTCAATTTTATATTCTGATAAATAGTTTGTTGACAAAATTATAGATAATGTCTGGATTTTAAAATATAAATGATATTAATAAATTGGGTGTAAATTAGATGATAAATTATAGATTGAGGATATGGCTAGAAAGCCAATTGATTTGAAATTTTTTTTATGATAAAAAACTAGTGGGTCTGATTTATATGATTTGACTTATGATATAAGCATTAAGGAAGTTTGAATTAAAATCACAGTATTTCTGATAGTTTAGAGTAGGTCTAAAAGAGGCCAAGTGAGCTATATATCGGTGGGATCAACTTTAGAAATGGATAAGGTTTTCTTAAAGAAATCATAACATTGCCATGCATGATTATTTTTATCACTTTATAAGTTTATATCATCAATATCTTTTTAAATGATTTTTCTGCTTGTTTGAAAGTTATGATTCACTCATTGGGTATACTTCTGTATACTCATTTTCTCACACTTCAATTTTAGATGAATCAAAGAGGAATTAAATGGCTCATATTGTAGGGGTTGTATAGTGATTTCAAGGATTCAACTATGATATCTGTACTTGACCTACAGTACTTAGATTTGAGTCCACAGTGGTTGTTTGAAATATTTGTGTTATCGATTCATTTTAGGGACTGTTTGAGATTACAAAAGATTCTTTAGGTTGGTTATCTTATTTCTTCTTATGAAAATTTTGTTTATTTTAAAATATCTCGGAGAGAGAAGATTGAAATTGTTAAAATATATTTGACTTTGAAATGTTTGAAGTAAATTGAAATTTTGAGAAGTAAATTTAAAGTCTTACGTGTCTTTAAGATGTATTCTAAATTAATAGAATGTGTTTTTTGAATTCGCAACTATTGTCACATGTACTGATTTCTAATGATAAGTTAGATAATAAACTAATATACACTCTTTACATATTATCAAATGATCAGTTAACAAATATTCTAATTAAGAGGTTACATAATTTAATCTTTCAAGAGATTGCAAGTAAGCTAAGACTGAAAAATATCTATTCATCATTTTGAGAAAAAATGTTAAATTTTGTAAATTTTCTTTTTATATAAAAAAAATCATATATAGTTAAAAAATAATTTCTAATTTCTCTTTACCTATTATCTATATTAATTATTTTTTAAATTTTAGTAAATCCCAAATTTTTAGGAAGGAAGGTAAAAATCCCTTAATAAGATATTCTTTTGTATATAAATGCAACCATGTACTAGAGCTGTCAAAAAGGGTTTGGTTCGACGGGCCGACTCATTTAACCCGCAAAATAAACGGATTAAGATCAATGATTATTAGCCCATCTAATGAGTTTAGTGTTATATGATTATCTATATTTTAATTAATTGAAATTACACATACCTCTCCCAAGGTTTGAAACAGGAATGCCTAAAGAGAAAGTTTACTTAAATTAACAAAGTACCACCTCTCTAATACCTATTCAAGTTGACTTTTTGAATAAAATGTCAATTTTGTTCTTACAAATTTCAATTTAATGTTTAATATTTTTATAAATATTATTTAAATTAGTTTATCTTATATATTAGTCTAATACATTCCTAGTTTTTATCATATTTATTATTTTAGTTCAAAATATTTCTATCACTTTTAACTTTTTAAATTATTTATAGAGATGAAATAATTTGCTTAATCTTAATTTCTAATAAAATATAGAAATATATTTTTATTGTATCTTTTACTAATAACATATCATTTATAATATTTATATTTTATTATTAATATATTTGTGATTTTTTATAAGTTATATTATAAAGTCAAATCTTAATTTTTGTTTTATAAACAAAATGGGAGACAAAAAATTCACTCGCCCTTATATCTTATATGATAAAATTAGATTAATAAAAATAAAAATATATTATATTATTATAAGAATAAAACTATATACTTAAGGTATAAAATTTATTTTCTTTTAACTTTTGGTTTGTCTTAGATCTGTCACTGTATTTCTTTCATATCAGTGATCAGCCAAATTTGACTAAAAATATTATATTTAATATTTTTTTATGTTTATTTTAAAAAATCACTTGGTAACTTTAAATTATAATTTCACAAGAATTAATAGTATAATAATTTATATTATTAGATATTGGTACGAAATTTCGTATGCACATTGAGCATCGAATTCATTGAACTTAGAAGAAATTTATTATATTTTTAAAAATGTTACATAAAAAGTTTTTTTGATTCACCACAGGTCTTCTCCCTTCTAGATATAACGAACTACTGTTTGTTGTTACAAAAATTTGAAATAAAAACTTATAACTTATAGTTTTAAGAAATGATATACGAAATTATTATTATTGTTTTTTTATTTAAGTTCTTAAAATTTTAAAAATATTTAATATTGATACAGACTTACATTTCTTAAAACATATATCATTAAGACGAAATAAATTAAATAATAATAATAATTTATTATATTATTAATTTTTTATATATTATTAAAGATATTTTGACTTTTTTAATAATCATATGTAATATAAAATTAATTTAATACATAAAAAATTAGTAGAATAAAAAATAACTAACATTTTTAAAAATATTTTTCACTAAAATTATCAATAAAAATAAAAATATGAGAAATATTGAAGTTGAACGATAAAAGTGAAAGTAATCAAATTATTTTAAATTAAAGTGATAAATAAAAGAAAGTTTAAAAAAATATATACTAATATCTGGAAACAAAATTAAATAATATTGATTAATACTTTGGGACTAAATTGATATTTGTTATTGTGATAAATGTGATGTGTTTGGTAAAATAAAATTTTTACACTAAAAACTAATGGTTAGTTGGGGAGGTGATACCTACTAATTTAAGAAAACTTACTTTTGAGTGTTATTTTTTCAAACCTCAGGGGAGGTATATGTAAATTCTTCTTTCAATTAATCTAGTGAATTTTTTTGAGAAAATTTTGAAGAAAATAAGTTTAACAAATATTTATGTGTTCCCATATGAAAAATAATAAATCAAATTTCCAATTTTATTATTTATGAACCATGAACTAAATTATTTATACAGCAGCATCAATCAATTAACAAGCACATAATATACCATGTTTTCAAATGTCAACTTTATTTGAGAGTCCCTTTCAAAAATTTAAAAAGAAAAAACACTTTATTTAAGAGTCAAATATTTCAAAAAAAAATAATTTTTTAGTAAATCAAAATGATTTTTTTTCTAAAATATAAAATTATTTATTTTTCAATCAATTTCATAAGGTGATTAGGTGAACTGATTGTGTGGGATCTAAAGATCAAACTTTCCAACGATGGATTTGGTACAATTTTTCACCCACATACATGGTATTTGAGAAATATGAGAAGGTAAGAAAATAGAACAGAAAATCAATAGATAAGAATGGACAAAATTTTCCTGGAAAATTGTATGTGTTGGGGAATCTCTGTCACGATAATGAAACAATAAAGCTCAATGGGTCCAATGCCCTTTTACTTTTCAAACTTGAAAATAATTACTGAAATTCTCACTCCCAATAAAAGTGAGAATAATATTACACAACCAATAAATAAATAAAATTAATTATATTAAAATTATAAATTTAATTAGGTGAAAATGCTTGCCACCTCTCAATTCTAATCCTCACAGCACGCATAACTTTTTTGAATTTTTCCCAGCAGCATACCTCCTGCCGGTAATAGTGAATTATTTTTTTTTTTTTCAATATGATTCATGGGTTCTTGTTTCCTTCGTTTTGGTAAATCATCATTTGAATATTTAATGAATTTATTAATTAATTTTCTTTAAGACAAATGTGAATATCATTTGAGATGTTTATTTATTTATTTATTTAAATACATTATTTAAATACACCGAATATTTTATCAAATTAAATCAAATATAAAATATATAAATTCGATTAAATTTAAAATTTAAATTTTTAAGTTGAATTAAATTTAAATAGTTGATTGTTCGACCCCATTAGACTTAATTACACTATTATTACTAATCAAATAGTTTATGGCTTTTAAAATTCCTTATGGTTACTCACAATAATGCACATTTTGCTAATCATATCCCTTAATAGTATAGGCCTAATCATTGTAAAAATAAATTATATGATGAAGCTAGTGAGTAGTGACCATCCACCTAAGCGGGTGCGGGTTTCTACATCCAATGAAAATTTTATGCAATTAAAAAAGAAAAAGAAAAAGAAAAAGCAACCAAAATTTTAAAATATATTATATGATTCTATTATGCCAACTTTGTCTTATTTCCTTGTGAATCTGAGTGAATCCCAATCACCTTCCTTTTCTAGCAAATAATTGGAAAATTTTTTATATTTTAATTTATATTTTAATTTATATAAAAATTAATTTCTATTTGACATTATTGGTATTATAAATTTATAAAATTAAAATATTAAATAAATAGTGTTGATCAACAAATTTTAACCTTGATTCTTCTATTGGGATCTAATAGAATCTAAACAAGGAAAAATGGTTATGGGTTAAGCTAGCATTTTCAATATTATAAGCAATAATCACGGCATGATACCTTAAATTATTGGATTACTGGCAGTCTAAGCAAGCGTCTTTTAGTTATAATCCTCGGAAATCTTACCGGGAAAATTCAAAACCCCGATCAACATGATAGGAACAGTAAAAATAATTCTTGCTACTTTATTATATAATAATTAGTCACGAGGTACAAATTACAATCAATCAAACCCAACCCAACCCAACCCGACGCTTCGTTTTTGCTTCTATTGGTCTCTTGCCTCTCTTTTTCTCTCTGCGTCTTCTTCAACGTCAATTTAAGGTAAACAATTTCTCAAACAGCTCGTACACGCACTCTTAACCTCTCACTCTCACTCTCACTGCTGGAAATGCAAACACTACTTGCTTCTTTTCACGTGGCGTTTTACTGATCTATTGGAGAAGAAGGGTCACTTAAGCATCGGTTGACACTTGAAAGTGATTCCATAACATCGAAACGCGGCCTTATTTGTTGATCGGTTTTGGTTTTGGTTTTCAGTTTAAGATGGCTTCAGCAAATACGACACCGGTACTACCACGAACTGACTTGTCATCTTCAGCAGCAGCTACGACGACGGACGACTTCTCGTCCAAGGCACTGAACAAGCGTTACGAAGGTTTGATGATGGTCCGAAACAAGGCAATTAAAGGGAAAGGAGCCTGGTACTGGGCTCATTTAGAGCCAATCCTCATTAAAAACCCAGATACGAATCTCTTGGAAGCGGTAAAACTCAGGTGTTCCTTATGCGACGCCGTTTTCTCCGCTTCCAACCCTTCAAGAACTGCTTCCGAACATCTTAAACGTGGAACTTGTCCCAATTTCACTACCGTTTTGAGATCACATAGTCATTCACTCTCTCCGTTACCGTTATCTTCCATGCCATCGCCTTCTGTCCACGTTAACCATAATTGTATGATGGATAATAATAACAGTAGCAGCAACAGAAAGCGAAGTAAGAATCATACAGGTAACTTTTCTCATCATCATCACGTTGACAACAATAATTCACTAGCCATAGTCGAGTCAACTCGTGCTTCTTATGAGCAAACTCAGCCACATTTAGTTCTGTCTGGCGGGAAAGAAGATTTGGAGGCTTTGGCAATGTTAGAAAACAGTGTCAAGAAGCTTAAGAGTCCTAAAACTACTCCTGGTCCTGTCCTAAGCAAGGACCAGGCTGACTCGGCTGTCGATTTATTAGCTGACTGGTTCTATGACTCATGTGGATCGGTCTCGTTTTCAAGTCTCGACCATCCCAAGTTCCGAGCCTTTCTTAATCAAGTGGGGTTACCGGTTCTGTCACGTAGGGAGGTTTTAGATGCTAGACTTAATAACAAGTTTCTTGAGGCGAGGACTGAATCAGAAGCTAGAATTAGAGAAGCAATGTTTTTTCAAGTTGCTTCAGATGGGTGGAAGATTAGAACTTGTGGTGGTGAAGATAGTTTGGTTAAGTTTACGGTTAATTTGCCTAATGGGACTAGTGTGTACCAAAAAGCAGTGATTACAGGAGGATCAGTTTCCTCTAAGTTTGCGGAGGATATTTTGTGGGAGACAGTGATGGGAATCTGCGGGACTGGTGTTCAAAGATGTGTAGGGATAGTTGCTGATAAGTATAAAGCTAAGGCCTTGAGGAATTTAGAGATTCAGAATCAGTGGATGGTTAATATCTCTTGTCAGCTTCAGGGTTTTCTAAATTTGCTCAAGGATTTTAGCAAAGAGCTGCAGGTGTTTAAGACTGTTGCAGAGAATTGCTTGAAGATTGCCAATTTTGTAAATAATAAACCACAGATTAGGAATAGTTTAAGAAAACAAAAGATGCTGGACCTTGAGTATGTTGGGTTGATTCGAGTTCCTTCAAAAAAGTGTGACTGCAAAAATAACTTTGTGCCTCTTTTCGCAATGTTGGAGGATATATGGAGCTCTGCCCGAGTGCTTCAAATGGTTGTATTGGATGATTCTTTTAAGGTAAGTTGTATGGATGACCCAATTGGTAGGGAAGTTGTTGGGATGATTCAAAGTGAGGTGTTTTGGAATGAACTGGAAGCTGTTTCTTACCTCGTGAAGCTCATCAAAGGGATGACTCAGGAGATGGAAGTTGAGAGACCACTAATTGGACAATGTCTCCATCTTTGGGAGGAGTTAAGATCGAAAGTGAAGAATTGGTGTGCCAGATTCAGTATTGCCGAAGAAACTGTTGAAAAAATAGTTGAAAAGAGATTCAGAAAAAACTATCATCCGGCATGGTCAGTTGCTTTTATACTTGATCCTCTTTACTTGATTAGGGACAACAGTGGAAAATACCTTCCCCCGTTCAAATGCTTGACAGAAGAGCAGGAAAAGGATGTGGAAAAGCTCATAACCCGGCTTGTTTCTAGGGAAGAAGCTCATTTAGCACTGATGGAGCTCATGAAATGGAGATCAGAAGGGCTTGACCCACTCTATGCTCAGGCTGTTCAGGTCAGACAGAGAGATCCTATAACTGGAAAGATGAGAATTGCAAATCCCCAGAGCAGCAGGCTTGTCTGGGAAACGTGCCTTAGTGAATACAAGTCATTAGGGAAAGTTGCAGTCAGGATAATTTTCCTTCATGCAACCTCATGTGGGTTTAAGTGCAATTGGTCTTT
Organism: Trichilia minutiflora; assembly: GCA_035590515.1. Taxonomy (NCBI): domain Eukaryota; kingdom Viridiplantae; phylum Streptophyta; class Magnoliopsida; order Sapindales; family Meliaceae; genus Trichilia; species Trichilia minutiflora. Next base: position 8,853,932 of record JAVXUL010000021.1, on the reverse strand, counting down.
TATGAAATGGCTTTGTGTGCATAGACAATCACGGGCAGGCCTTGAAAGGGCTCAGAAGATGATATTTGTTGCAGCTCATGCCAAACATGAAAAACGGGATTTCTCTAATGAGGAAGAAAAGGATGCTGAGCTGTTCGCCACATCAGGTTGTGAGGATGAGATGCTCAATGAAGTCTTTGCCGATTCGTCATCAATGTAATGTTTTTCTTTTTAACTCCTGTAAAATTCTGAGACGATAGGATTTATTGAATTCGTTTTCCCACTACTCTTTTTCTCATTATACATCTTTGCATATTCCAATATTTAGAAGGGCATGCTGGGAAAGATATATATATATATATATATATATATATATATATATATGGAAGGGATTCAGCCATTCTATTACTAGAACCGAAGAACTGCTTGATCCAAATTATTGATCTCCTGCACATGGTTGATAACGAAGAGTCCCTTTCTTTTTTATAGCAGAAATATTAAAAGGCCCTTGAGCATAACAGGAAGAATGTTTTTAACTTCTTTCTAGAATAATCATTGATGTATTGTATCATGATTTTTTCCTAGTTTGTGTTTATAAGTCCAAAAGAATATTTGTTTATGAAAAGTGACCAGAATGAATCATTTTCCGACTTTGTTTGTCATATTTGCTACTTTTATGGTCTGCTGGTGGATGCCTTCCTCAGAAATTTCACTGCATAAGATTTCTCAACTGATAAGTAATATTTCTTTGTTAAAGACTATAAAGCAAAAAAAATGACACAAGCATCTATCACGGAGGTAAAAACCTTTGCAATGTGCTGAGCATAGTTTACTAAATGAAAAAATTTAACTGTTTTATTTGTTCAAAATGGCAACTGGTGGTAAGATGTGTCCAATTGTCTGAATCAATGGACCGATTGAAGGGAAGGGAATGATATAAACCAAAAGGTAAAAATAGCTAAAGTAGCAGTAGATGATTGGATGTTGCGGGCATAACATGGACTGAAATATTCATCCCTACACAAGGTTCTATAGTTTGTTAAGTCCATGAATGTTGATTTAAGGGTGATGCTTCTAAACTGATGCCATGGTGTATCACATCAGTGCCTTAAAAATTATGAAGTATAGATTAATTTCATAAAATATGCAGTAGTTATTTAGAGAAACAATAATGAAATTATTTTTATTTGCGAAAGAACAATGTGGATAGGATGCCTTTTAAATCATTTGATCTCACAAACAAATCCAATTTACCTGTTTGAATGCTATTTTTAACCTTTATTTGCACAAGACTGCATGCATTAAAGTGAGATTGATATTCTTCGTTAATGGAAGGTTTTGACAAATAGTTTACAATTCATAACTTTTACCCATTATTTGATATTTCTGACCTTTATTTACTCCTACCTAAGGTCTAATAACATGTTCATTTACATCTCGAGGCAAATAAGTGCATAAGTCTTGACATGATACTAGTGAACACAATCATCTTCTTTTTAATATCTTGCTATATTTTCTGAATCATAGCCCAAAAGATGGAAACTTGACTGTTTTGCTGCCAATTGTATTGATTCCGTTTTGGTCCTCATTTGTTGCTTGTATGCTGAGGTTCACTTGAGTCATATCTATATTGAGATAACCAGAGGGCAAGATGTTTAACTGACTCTTGAACTGTCCACAGTAAAAACTTCTGGATTCATCTGATGCATGTTATCCTTATACTTAAGCATCAAGTAGTTATCTGGGTGCAGAGTCACTTCCCTATAGGCTTTCCTTATACTAAAATATTGATGCTTGTATGGTACTAATTCCACTTTATCTCCCTAGCTGATTCCTAGGAATGCTCTTGGTGCATGTGGCACTCTAAGAAATTTAGTAAATCCATTTCTAGCAGTTCATGGTCATATAAAGTCAAAAATCCAATCTCCTGTGCCACTTAAGTCTCATTTTTTTTTTGGGTAGTCTTGTCCTTATTTTAGTTTTTTTTTTAATTTCTTTAATCTCTTATGAAATTTCCACAGAAGAGCATTTGCAACTATTACACACAAAAAAATTGGATTTATGTTGAACATATTTTTCCCTTGATAATCAGTCTTATTACTGCATTGACTGGTAAATGAAACAAAATCTTCTTAATTAGAACTTGAATATACTGAAGTATGTCATGCTGCATGTTGCGTCTTTGATAATAGACCAATATATGTTTCGACTGTAGTAGCCACTATTATAAGATTCTTGATAGAAGTGGTTGCAAAAAGACATCAAATAGCTTTCAGTCTCAAATATTATGTCTTTTTCCTGCAGCATAGGGTATGCTTGAACTGGTTGGGTAAATGGCAAATCACACTTGATTACGACATGGGTCAACCTTGGAAGAACTTGAGAGCAGAAACAGCACTTCTCTGTGATTTAACTCATCTCAATCACCTAGCATGTTTTTTCTTGAATACATGGATCCCCACCATAAGGAGTGGACGTCCATCTCCGTGCTTTAATTGTCATAGTTAAAGAAAAGTGAGGACAAAGGGCCTCCTTTCCCATCATGTCTATTCTTCCATTCATTTTTGTCTTTTTGTTTATTGTTTGGTAAGCTTGTAACCTGTCATATCTGATGAATTCTTTTTTAGATATTGCAAATCATCAGGACATTCTTACTCACTTGATGGGACCTTTTTCAAACTTTTGATGTGAAGGTTGAAAATTAAGTTGTGGAGAGCTATCTGGTGGAGTAGCCGTGATTGTTAAAAAAGCATTGAGCAACGCGGAAGCAATGAGGCTTGTCAATATGAGGAAGCCCATACGAATAACTGATAGGGATATTGCAACGACCTTGAACTGATTCACAGTTTCAATACTTAGACAAGTGTTGTTGACTATAACTCAGCAGGTTGGGAATCACTGACTTATTTATATCAAATTTAAATTTAATTTTTGGTTGCTGTTTAGTCATGTGTTTACACATTGAAACCATTTTATCTTCACCCAAGCTCTATGGCAAATATTTTACTACCAACTTAAATTTTTGGAGCCCTTTGATAAAAGATTTAGATTGGCTGTTGAACTGATGTGAAACTTTGAAGTTTATGTTTGGATAATGTTGTGTAAAAGAGATGGTGCCCTAAAGCACAGAAGAATTTTGACCGGATGAGTTTCTGAGGGGACTGTGAACTTATCCCTACCTTGCCAACACTAAAAGATACAAATAGAAGAATAGAAAAAAAAAAAGAACGGAAGATTGAAAGCATATAACATTAAATGACCTTTTTTCTTTTCTGTTGCTAATACTTGCAGAACTTTGGATGTGGAATGGATGAAGTGCGGTTTCTATCAGGTAAAAACGTTCTAATGTACTATAAATTTTACAAAAATAATCCAAGCATCTGCATTGTGCAAAAGTTTAAAATTAATGAGAGAGAATGAAATGTGAAATTCAAATTGCAAATGCATGACAAACAAGCATATTAGATATTTGGCTGGTCACCGTGTCATTTTCCCAGAGTAGGAAAACAGTGCATTTTCGGATACTTGGTCATGATCCATGTCACCTTTTAAAATATAGGTTGGTAGATTGTTTGAATAACCATATCTTATTGTTTCCTCTGATCACAGGAAACCCATAAAGCTGTTTAAACTTTGGAATCCCTTCCCTCACAATGCATGGGCTTAGATTTGCCTATCCACCTTTATGATCAGTAAAAGTTGATTACCTTTTTTTTTTTTTTTTGAGTTGAATGTGAAAATCAATCGTGCCCTTGAATTTTTTTTAGGTCTATGTTAGAGTACTCTGTATTTATCATTGGTTTACCTTTGCTACTCAATTTCGTGGAGATACGCAGGATTCTGTCGGCAAGGGTAGTAATACTGACTGCTCACCAACTGGAAAGGGTAGCTTTTTAACTCGTATGGTACCGGTTGGTTTCTCACTCCACTCATGTTATTGTTAAAGGGAAGCAGGTATAATGATTAGTACAAGACAGGACTCTTTCTACAAGAATCTTTCTCACTTTTAATAATCCTCCATGATTAATCTTCTTTTAATCATCTCTATTTTTACTTCCACTTATACAACTCTTGATAGTATTTGAAATTGGAGTCCTGCATGTAATATATGTGGGACTATTCTGAAATCAATTGCTTCCCTCCTGTTTAATGCCCCTATATGCTGCAATTTGTTTGGATTTTCTATATAGAAATGACTAGAAATCTAGCATTCCTTTAATGTTAATGATATGTCAGATCATGTGCATCATGTACCTATATCTTTTACATCAAGGAATTCAAAGGTATAAAAAGTAGAATAAAGTAATGAACAAGAATATAATGTATATCTAATAACAATTATTATATCAGAGTCATGACAGTGGAAAGTTCTTGTGTGGTAAACTTTTTCAGTATATTGGGGATTTTTCCGTCTTGTAAAAGATAACAAGATGGGAAACAAAGAGGACATTTTTTAACTTCAAATGTGGATAATTTTCTGCCCATAAAGTGCTTAGTTTTTTTTTTTTCCTCTTATTCATCATCTTTTTTGTGTAACCGGAAGGGATGATGAATCTGATGATTGATTCAAAATGAACAAATCTTTTTATAATTTTTTAGAAAAATTATGAATTATGCTGATATATGAATATAAATGATCAGATGAATATTGTTGCTTGTTACTTGATTGTAGTTTTGATTACACTCATATGCTGCTTATCTTTTTATTCATTTCATTTCATCTCCAATTTTCTTTTTGCTCTAGGCCCACAAGTAGTTCTTATTTCTTTGTTTTAGTTATGCTTTTTTCTCCTTTTATCTAGTTGTTTGGGCATCAAGTGTTACCTATACTCTCAAAACAGTAAAAACTAAAATGAATGATTCATTGCAGCCTGTGTAAAAAATAACTTTTCTATGAAGCAGCAGAAAATACATGGGTCAAAACTTTTTTTCACTGTGTATTAAGGAAGTTGAAGTTATATTGCGTTTAGATTTTCCTTTTTAAAGATGAATTTTCATTTTTAAATTGCTTTGTGTTGCATGTGATATAAAAGTCAGAGAGGTAGGTGAATAAAAACAAGTGTTTACCAAATACTTACTTTATGTGCTTTCCTTCAGAAGTTAAAAACAAAAGTACCAACACAAAAATATTCCTTAGTTTATAATAATTGTTTTTGATGGTAAATGTTTTGTAAGAAATGACCCCTAGAGCTATAAGCAGCTTAAGAAAGGTAGGTAAAGAAGCAGTCATAATAATTTTCCATGATTTAACCTACTTATTGGTTATCGAAACGCCATGATGATATACCTTCACTTACTTCAAATGAAATCTTTATTCCCTATATTTTTTTCAGGCTTCTTATCTCTTGGGTACTCTGGTCTTGAACTAAAACCTCGAATTTTTCACATTGAACCAAAAATCTCCTCTTTTTTCTCTAGATTTTGATTTTAAAAAAAAAAAAGAAGAAGAAAATTGGCATTGAATGGCCCATCAAAACCTCCAAATTATCTCCTATTAATAATGATTTACTTGCTATTATTATTATTATTATTATTATTATTCCCAAGTGAAGCATCTAATCATAATACCCTCTACCAATTTTGTTATTCTAGTACTGACATGATTTATGACTTTTCCCTACAACGTTAGAATTAAGGCTTTTTCCACCTCCCCGTGAGCTGAAGGGAAATTTTCATTTTTCAATTGAATTTGAATTTTACAAGCAGACCGTTTATTCCTATTGGATTGGGCCACTTTTGGTGACCCAGAGACAAGTCTCTAACTAAAATGATGGGTTTTAGATTTTGACAATCGAAGGTGGAGGGAATTTTCGGTTGGTAATTATGAATTACGAATGTTATTAATAGGCATTATTACTTTTCAGAAACAACTGCGTTATTTCAGGACGATAAAAATTTTGCCCTCTTGGTTAACTAACATCATGATTATGATTATGATTCTGTTTATGATTTATGATTATGATGCACAGAGAGAAATACTATCAACTAGACAACTACGAAACGGCCAAGGAAAGGAAGAAGCAAAAACAGCTTATCTTTCCTAACGTTCATGAATTTTAACATTTTCTAAAAAATATTTATCATAATATTTTAAAATTTTAAAAATATTTAAATTCTATTTTAGTTTCTTTCCCAAAAAAAAAAACAGTAATATTTGATTTAACATTTAACTATATACTAATAAAAATTAACTTTAATACTAATTATACACCCCTGAAAACAACTAACTAGTTAAACATAATATTTTTAATTAGGCCTCAAATAGAATTATTGAATGAGTTTGAACGAACAGTATTTGAATTCCACAATTTTCTGTAAAACTACATTAACAACCCTCGCTAAATAATTAATTATGATACTCATCTTATTCAATTGAGTGTGAATGTGTCCCTCACCGTTTGCACATCCACGGGATTTCACATGGTATCTAAGAAAGCAAATCTAAGCACGGGATTTCACATGATATCTGAGAAAGCAAATCTAAGCAATCTGATGACATCAATCTTTGCTTATAAAAATCTGAATATTCATTCCATCAATGCGTTTCCACATCTCAGACTGCTTCCTAGCAAATCTAAGCATTCTGATGACATCAATCTTTGCTTATAAAAATCTGAATATTCATTCCATCAATGCGTTTCCACATCTCAGACTGCTATTCTTGTTTCTGTTAACTTGCCAACAAAGAGGATAAAAATTGTAAATCATATTATTTCTAATGATGGAAGCTGAAGTAAAAAGCCGTAGAGAATGAATAGACAAAAGCAAAACAAATAGATCGTAGTAAAATATATTTCCAAACAAAAACATTATCATCCCATTTATACCTTATTACACAGGGAAAAGGAAAGGACTATATTAGTACTCAAACCAGTTTCATTGCATCCTCGCATAATGCCACTTAAGAACAATCAAGTATGAACGCCATCCTATTTATCTATCTATACACTATAAAAACATGGGTAAGAATATTGGAAAATAGATGGAAAAATCACTCGACATTTACTTGTGCGCTGGATGCCTCCATCAGGCCATTGCGTATCTGGTCGCCAATATCCCTAACATGACCAGGGCCGTGGGGGATGAAAACAGTTGTGTTCTTTGATGAGTTGCCAAGGTCTTTGATTGTATCGAAGTATTGTGTGATCATTATCAGATCCATAATCTCCTTTGCCGAGGTGCCTTCTACTTTGTGGGAGAAGTTCAAGATGTTCTCTCGCATACCATCAGTGATTGCCTGCCGTTGCCTGGCCACGCCTACACCACCAAGATACTTGGATTCAGCTTCAGCTTCTGCTCTTTTAACCTGGAGCACCTTCTCAGCTTCCCCTTTATATACACTAGCAAGCTGAAGCCTTTGAGCTGTAATGAAAAATCAATACTAGTTTACACATCGTAGAATACGAGTAAAATATGATCATGGGTGCTAAATCTCCTTTAATTTCTGATCATTAGCAAAAATATAATTTAGCAATTTTATGTTTGACTGCTGATTAAGAAAACATATTCCTCGGTAATGACAAAAAAATTGTAGATCTAAGTATATGTGCCTTTATCTCTCTGTGTGCTTTGCAGTAAATGATTTGTCAAATTAATTTTACAATTCAAGTTTAATTACTGGACGCTGCACAGATTAGTTACCTGCATTGATCTCATTCATTGCCTTGCGTACAGCTGCATCAGGTATAATGTCAACCATTAATATATGCTCAATGTTATATCCATATGCTCCCATGACCTGATCCATCATTTCAGCATATATTATCAGAAACTTTATTCAATAACTCATGGTCAAAAGACATACTAGTGTGATGAATGTGTTCAATACTATGTCTATCACATGGAACAAAAATCTTGCAATCCCAATAAAACATTCAACTCATTCAAGCCATCCAGAAAGTCACCACAGAAAATTCGATAACCTTAATTTAAGAACCACCATAACGAAGACCCTTTGCAATCAGACCAAATGAGTAGTTGTACCAGTAACATTTTTCAGGTAAAAATATTCTTTACCTTGTATTGTCGTTGTCAGAAATCATCAACCACGAAAATTTAAAATTTGCAAAAACCAGAGCACAAGAGCCATACAAAGTAGTATTTAGACACTCTTTCCTATTTCTGAACACCTGAGGTAAACGTTGTATAAACTTTTCCTCTTCTCCCACATTAATACCAAAAATTAATTATTTCAGATAATTGCAATATCTAAAAGTAGAATTAAAAGTACAATGTAAAATATGGTAAAACAAAGAAAAGAAAATAAATCAAGAGAGATTTTCCACAATATAGACATGAATTCTAGAATTTCACTTACCGCACACCAACCTTATATCCATTAAATAAACATGTGACATGAAATTTTCTAACATTACTAGAAATTCAGACTTCAGAAACAAGTAATCAAATGAAAAGAAAACAAACAGCAATTTTTTATCATGGAAAAAGGAAAAGTAAAATAGAAGGCAAAAGATGCAATGGAATGCAACTTTATTCTGTTTAGGTGATGTTAAACAGTAAATACTACACCAGAGTAGTGTACTTACCTTCTCAAGTTCCTCCAAAACAGCTTTAGCAACTTCCCCCTTTTGTTCAAAGAGCTCATCCAATGTCATTCTAGGAACAAGAGCACGGACCACTAAAAGAAGACACACGATATACACAATTGGAAAGGTTAGAATGCAAAAAGTAAACAGAACTATTACAGCCTTCAAAATACTCTGAAATATACCATCAAAAACATAAGCCTGGATCTGCTCTTTGGGATTCTGCAACTCATAAAACGCATCATCCGCATTTTGTCTGAGAATCCGGTATTGAATTGAGCAAAGTAGTTGCACAAAGACATTGTCCTGAAAAATGTAACGCAATTATTATGCTCACAAGTCACAATATCTCAACTCATGAAAATTATATTGAATCATGCACACCGATAAAGGTCCGGGGGTTAGAAGGAGAACCAATTCCGTGAAACTGACAACTCTCAAGCTTAGCCTTACAGGACACACTCCCATGTAGAATATCAAAAACATCAAAAACGAAAATTTATCTGGTGAGTGTTTCATCCAAAGTGGCATCTCATAACCAACTGGAATGAGCACTGCTTGTATACTCTCTCAACTACAGCAATCAAAAAAGAAACTTAGGGACCATTTGGTTTGCAATCAGAAAATAGTTTCAAAGACTAGGATACAATGTGGAGGTTTTTGGCTATAATTCAAATACAATACAAGAACGACAAAAATGACTTGTTATTCAGATTTAAAGTAGTATTTTTAGTATTACACCTAGAAACTATTTCTGAAAAACTCAAACAAATGACTTTTCTTCATATTTTCTGCATTCCTTTTTTCTTCCGACATGAAACATTTGATTTAGTTTGCAAATCAAAAAGGCACCAGATGTAGGGATAGATTTGCATCCAATTTGTAAATAAAAGACGGATAGGAGCACAAAATTTTTTTTTCCAATCCAATTTGTGATGTAAAGGTTATTCAGGTTAAAGTAGAAGACATGAAAGAAGGTAGTATTTTGCAGTTTACATCACCAATTTATGACTAAGTGAATGCTTGGTACTGCTAACTTTGAAATCACAACCAACTTCAAGAGATATACACTCACTTTCATATTTATATTTACATTTAGTGATTCTAGCCCACAGCAGTTGAGACTTCAAAGCTGCAGCAGAGTTCACTACATCTCAATTCCAAACATACCCAACTGATATATAATCTCCGTTTTCAAGTAACTCCACTCTACCACAACCACCAGAGGCAGAACAGACCTTTCCAAGGTGATTTGATAATTTTAAAACCCAAAACTTAAAATTTTTTTTCATTTTTCTGTTACTCTAGTTTTATTTTATTCAGCCACAGTCAATAAATGAGACAGTGACATAGTACAAGCCTACACAATGAAAGATAAAATTGCTTTGCATAATCATCACTTTAATAACACTACCATACCTATTTTTCTGCACTCTAAACTTCATTACCCAAATTCAATCCGCATCTTTAAATTCGTCTTGTTTAAAGCATACGAAACGCAAACCACATGAATTACCCATCTTTTCTATCTTCATTTTACTGTAAATTGTGATAGTTTTTCAGGATGTGATCATATAGATGAACCCTTACAACCAAACTACAGCACAAAATTCAATTAACCCATAAAAAATTCATAAAATCCAAAAAAACAATATACTCTCGAAATTCCTAATCAAAGAAAATCAACCAACGCCAAAGAAGATTATAAACCAAGGTAACATAAAAATCAAAACTTAAGGGTTAAGCAAACGTATGTACAAAATATATATATAAAAACTAAAAATATACCTTTGTTTTGGTTTCGATACGGACATCAAGTGAGTGGATCCTTGTTGAGAGAACTCCGGCGAGCCATTCTCCGGCGCAAGGATTAAAAAAATGGAGGCCGGGCTCAGCCAGCTTCTCAAAGCGTCCCCACTTCTCGATGACGCCAACGCTCGCCTGGTCTATGCATCCAACAAATACGCAGAAAGCATTCCCCATCTCTCTCAAACTCTGTCTTTTTGATTTCGTTGGCAACTTCTCTCTCTTCTTTTGTATACGCAAAACGGAAGAATTGGGTTTGAAGCCGGAGGGTGAGGGTGGGATTGAGAGTGTGCGAACCCGTGGAATTTACCATGAAACTATGAGAACCGACTATATCCCTATCTTGATTAACACGTGTCAGATCGTGAGGGCTACATAGGCATATACGTGGAATGTGATATCTCTTACAATCAGTCTATTTATTTCCGTCAAATTAATAACTATATCCCACCGAAATTTGACTATGCCAAATGAAAATAACGGTACATGCACATATTCTTAACTCGGTCAACGGTCTGACAAGACGAGGAATAAGAACATAACTTGAATATTTTTTTACGCGACACCTAATGTTAGAATTTTCTAAAAAAAAAAAATTAATAATTTGATTGTTACAACCTAAAACATTATAAAGAATATGTTAGCATGAGCACCATCAAAGATCGCATGTAGGGATATCTTACTTCATAAAAGAGGTTAGAAAGAAAGTGTTGTAATAATTTTAAAGGGTGCCAATGAAAATATTTAATATTTCGTTATAGATTATGTTCCAACATAATTATACAATTATTCAAAAGTAACTGTTATTTATGAAAAATATAAATAGATAATAAAAAATAAAATTTAATTATTATAAAACTCTCTTTATAAAGTTAAGATTTTTTATAGAGAGAATTTTATAATTCTTAAATTTTAAAGTGTATCATTTTACCTTTAAAATTTTAAAAATCTTTGCATATAATTTTTAATCTCACGACGATCCTACAATGGTCACTACAAAATTTTCGTTCTTTAATCATAAAATTTCAATATCGTTAAAAATCTAAAAAATATTGCTAAAAGTTTTAGCGACCTATTATTATATGGTTAAAAGTTGATGCGCAAAATCTATCGTTAAAACCTTTTAACGACAAAAAAAATATTGTTAAAGATAATCATTAACGACAACTCATATATGTCGCTACAAGTTAAATCTTTAGCGACATTTATTATATATCGCTACAAGTTAAACCTTTAGTGACATTTGTTGTATGTCGCTAAACGTTAAAATTTAGTGACATATTAATATTGTGGTTAAAAGTTAATTTGTCGTTAAAAAGTGAGATCATATTATAACTAAAAGTTAAGTTTTTAATCACAACATTAATATGTCTAACTTTTAACCACAATATTTATATGTCGCTAAATGTCTAACTTTTAGCGACATATGATATGTCTCTAAAACATTTATTAATCCACTTTTAGCAACATTGTAATTTTGTTGCTAAAAGTTTTTTTTAAAAATAATTTATTTTAATTTTTAAAAAACACCACCTGCATATATGATCTCAATTAGATTTTATATTCAAGTATAGGTAATCTTATTGTGGAATAGTCTGGTGAGTCCAAGTATCGTATCCAAAGGGAGTATTTTTTCCAAGAGTTTAATTAATTATGTCTAAACCAATATTCAATAGAGGAAGTCAAAGAGTAAAGGTTGAACAACTGTTGAATTGATTTTAAAGAAGAAATTATCAAATAAGAATTAAATATAAATTAAAATATTAAGGCTTTGAAAATTGATAATTTAAGATGATGGTTAGTAAAATAGATCCCTTATTTAACTTAATTGAGATTAACTAAAGAATTATCTCAATCGAAAAATGAAAATCGTTTAATGTATGAAAAATATATTTTCTTTAAAAAATCAATATTTGATTAAAAGAGTGTTTAAATTAATTGATAAAAAATATAAGAAAAATATTTAAGATATTTAATATTCAAAATATTTTTTTGTACCATATGTCTACAATGAATTAAAGAAAGTTTTTCCAAACATTCAATGTGCCGAATGTTTACATAAAAATCAGAGAGTTTAAATGCTTAAAAATATTTTTTAAAACATGAATGTACAATTAATCAAAAGAACTTTAATATTAAAACCAAATATGGGATCTAAAGAACATAACATACATCTTTAGTATCAACTTCCTAGCCTCAACTAGAACTTTAGAAATTCACGGAGATGAGAGAATGAAAATTCATTATAAACTAATTCTAATACATCAATTACATTCCTAGAATACAAAAGAGTGTTCTTATTTATAGGCAAACATGAGAGGTAAATGTCAAAGTAGGTGGTTTGATAATTAAGTTGAAAACTTTGACAAATGAAGTTGAAATATTCTGACTGTCACAAAATCATCATGGATGACCTCAAATATGAATGATTCAGCCTTTGTAGTAAACATAAAAGTTATAGATATTTGAATCCTCTTTCATTTGACACTTGTCTCAGGTCAATCAGAAATTTCTATCAAAAGTTATGGGTTAATTACTGAAGTAAGATCGAACTAGACTAGAACAACAACGATACTTGATTGATGGCATCAAAAGTATAACTTATAGCCCGAATTGATGGTTGGACCAAACATAAAAATTTTAGCCAATGTGTTATGTTTTCAATGGATCAAGATTCACTTAAATAACTCTCTTAGATGAAAAGTTATACCCTTTTTACGTTCACTGCATAAAAACCAAAATTAACTGAAATTACAAACAGAGTAAATTTTACATCAAAAACTAGAAATATGCATAAATGGAGAAAGTTAATCATACTTTAAAGTGTAAAATAATGAATTTAAATCTTAGTACATGTACACTTTTATGTACTCATCGCACACCCTAACCAACTTATTACTAATCCCTTAGCAATATAAAGCGTTAACATTTGGCAATGAATTGAAACAAGAACTTACTTACAAGAGATTTATTATTTCAATTTTTTTATATTTTTAAATAAGTAAACTCTCAATCACAAGTTTCAAGTGCAGTCACGAATCCCTCAAATAAGAAATCCATAAATCTTCTTTTGTGCATAAAGTGATATATAAATATGGAGCTTCATTGAAAAGAGAATAAAATTTATTCTTATTAATTCACAAGAATTAATATCTTTTGAGCAATCAAGTTTTTTTTTCAATTATAAACATAATTATAACCCAATTCCTCAATCAATGACACCCAGACTAGATGATCTTAGGGCATTAGGTTTTAAGATACCTCTTCGAACCTCTTTAGGAAATGATTTTCAACTTAAATAAATTCATACCCTAATTCATCAGCCAATGACTCCCAGACC
>JAVXUL010000021.1:8829434-8840161 GCA_035590515.1 Trichilia minutiflora | reverse complement strand
CCATCATATAAAACACATACCAAACTACCAAATTATTATCAATTCCATCACAAAATCATGTACAACATATGTATAAACACACCATTATATTTGAAAGGCAATAAGAAAGACATATACAAATATTTGCATATTATTTCGTTTATAAAGAAAATGAGTTTATAAATAAAGAAATAAAAGGAAAGAGTGTCCACTCACAACTCAGGGAAGGTATACACTTCCTAGTTTCCCTCGTTCCTCGACGAGTTACGCGAGTACCTCGACTTCGAACCGTTGCCTATTCACACACATAATTATTATCAATATATATTTTAAAATACGATGGGAATTCAAATACGTACAATGCATGCTAAACCCGAATCCCCAACATTGAACTATTTTTCGGATTCGTTTAAAACCCTCTCTAAACCTCGGATTACCAAATTATTATCGCTACGGACCTATATTATGCCTAAACCAATACATTTCAACTTATACCCGCGATTTTAACTAGTGGGCCCCACTCCTTCGTCAGAACAATAATCAGAGTTACTGTTTATGTTTATCAAAAATATCCGAAATCATAAATCTAACTTCCTACGACTTTCATGATTTCTCTACAACCTATTTTACGCCTTAAAACTAAAATGTGAGGGTTAAATTTACGAAAACTCATACGAATCAACATGCATAAAAACGTGAAATAAATATGTAGACGAGTTAGAAATGAAGCTACGAACCTCGTGGTGTGGTCGGTTTATTCCAATTTGGCCTTAAAATAGAAAAACCCCAAATTTCCTCCAAAAACCTTAACTCTCCTTTTTGATTCCAGCAACTCTACCACCAAATCGAAGCTATCGGGAAGCTAGACACACCAAATGCAGACGACAGATAGTAAGAAATCAAAGTTTGGAGTGAAAATGGTAAGGTGTAATGAGGGAAAGAGAGAGAGAATGGGAACGAAAGGGAAAAAGAGAGGGAAAGGGAGAGATCTGGCCAAAATGGGGGCTAAGGGCTCTTTTTATAAACTTGGGGGCAAAATTACTATTTTTCCCCTAAGTTCTCTAAAGGAAAAACTTTTAGAAGTGGGCAATTTTAATATTTCACGCCCGTTCAATCGACCAAACTATCATTCGTTCGAACGAACGATGCCTTCGATCGAACGAATCATGGGATTTATTTAAACGAAGTATAATTAGGTTGAACGAATAAGGTTTCGGTCGAACGAATCTGGTACCAAATTTTTTCAAGGAGTTCCTTCGTTTTTTGTTCGAATTGCCGATCGTTCATTCGAACAAAACATCTATTTGATTGAACGAATAACCATTCGGTCAAACGAATTTGGCACCAAATTTTTTCAGGGAGTTCCTTCATTTTTCGTTCAAATGTTCTGGGCTTCGTTCGAACGAATTGCCCGATTTGATCGAACGAATTGCATACTTTCTCCCTAGTCCTTCCCTTAATTGAAAAATATTATTAGGGTCCCACTCAAAATAAAACTAACATTTAATTTTACTAAAGTCCCTGCGTTCTCATTCTCGAAACTTCATCATAACCAAATCCACTCCCCAAACGAATATAGAATCACACCTACATGCATACGAGGTATAGAATGAATGCAAATGTATGAATAGAAAACGTATAAAATGACAGATATACCCTTGAGATCTAAGCACGGGGCTCACATCAATAGTTTGATTTCCCCCATAAATAAATTTTGGTGCCACACATTTGCAACAAACTTTAGCGACTACTTTATATTTTATCGTTAAAAGCTTTTAAAATAAATGTTTAGCGACATAATTTTATTTTTGTCACTAAAAGCCAATTATAGCAATGATATTTTTTTTGTCGTCAAAAATAATTTTTTTTGTAATGGTATAAGAGTCAGGTTTTGTAAAGAAAAGAGTCCAAAGAGGCAGAATCATTTTCTTCATTTTTCGATCATATTTGCATTCATTTAGCGTGTTTTCTGGGTCAGACCCCCTCTACTCTTTAAGACGAATTCAGTGGTACCCATTTCGTCAAAAATTAACCTACGAAACTTATATTGCATGTTTTTCACAAATCACTCAACTCATGAATAATTTACTAAAACATCAAATAATGTTAAATGTGACATAAATAAATTATTTGCATGATGTATAATTCATATGGAACCATTCCACGGAAAAAAATTTGACAATCAACAATTTTTCACAATATGTACCTTTTATCAAAATCGTGACTTATTATGATATCTAATCTTTGAAAACCCAATATAAGTTAATCACAATCCAAAACTGGCTCTAAACAGCCACTAAATCATTCTCCAACACTTGAAAAAAATCCAATCGTAATTTCCCACAACCTTTGGAAAACTCACCGTTTATTGCCAAATTGTGGACCGTTTTCGCACATGCATTTTGGATAAAACCTAATATCATTAAATTTTTAACTTTTTTAGATTCAAAACACTTTCTAATGAGTATGAAATGATCTCAAAAATAGGGCATAATATGGCAGCAAACACTCCCAATTATTTCACACAAACTTAGCCTACCAAAACAGAATTCAATCAGTTTTTCATCAAGATTTAAGCTCATTTCATCATCCTATCATCATATATCCATAATGTACTCAATATTCAACCCTAATGCTCTGATACCATTGTAAGTTTCTAGTAGCTTAGTATCTTAAATATATCAAATGGAAGTTTGCATGCCAAGGATCAAAGCATTGAACAAAAATAAATAAAATAAAAGCTTAATAAAAACATACCCATTTTCATGCTTTTTTTTTAATTTTATTCAAACCATTTGAAGCTTTAGAAACTCAAATTAGAATCCCCTATAAAGAGTGATGCCCTTCACAGTTCATTCTCTTTATTGATCTTAACAAAACTTAATCAAAAACGCCTTTGATCAAGTTATATTTTTTAACAAAATTAGTGTTTCCAATACTTGAAAAAACAATTTTAGATCACTTCTCAAGGATCAAAAGCCTATATTTATTTATCAAAATAATCAAAAATTCATTACCATTCAGGGTAAGGAAAAATTCGACCAAAAGGAAAAGCAAGCCCATTTTGCTTTCTTTTTCTTTTATTTTCATCTAACGAAAATCATTTTTATTTTTCATAATTTTTGTATTTATGTTTTTTAATTTAATTAATAATTAATTAAATAAAAATACATGAAAAATATGGTGTCAAATATGTGATTTAAATGGAGCCACGTCTCATATAAATCCAATCTTAATTGCTTACTTATGTGTAAGGTCAAGATTATGTCACTTGTCAAATTATCATTTATTAGAATAAAAACTTAACACATATCACTTATATTATACATAAACTTAGGTTAACCAATCAAATTGTCTTAACTTAATATGTTAAAGTGATACATAATCAAATTAAAAAATTTTAGAGTTAACTTATAGTAAGATTCCATAGATTTACTGTAAAGCTAGCAGTAAATTATATGGCCAAATTAAACTCTTTAATTTCTTTCATATCCCAAATTAAACCCTTTAATTCTTTTATTTAATTAATTTTCACTGTAAAGCTAACATTAAACTATATATTTAATTAAATATATCTACATACTAATATTAACACCTAATCATGTAATACGGCCCTCGAATTATAATGAAATGCAAAACTTCAAGAATAAACTTTTCTGTTATTAATTACCGTATAATTTAATTCTTCCATCACACAATACTCCGATCAGATTAGGAGTATGTTATAATTGTCAAATCTTTTTAGATCCAATATTATGTATAATAAATAACAGATTATGAGTTTATTGTATGTTACCATTGACTGCACACTTCTCAATCTCACATAATATATTACCCAGGCTTCGACTTTTCTAAGTCAAATGTATATTATTCATATAGAGCATTCTACCTCAAATACTAATGCTAAGGAATCATTTCTCGAACATTCACATACCTCTATGAATATCTCATCATACCCAATGACTACCTATCACAAGTCTGAATATAGACTTGTCCTAGGTAGTATCAAAGTATGGCAATTCACTCACAAGATAACTATAGTGTTGTAAAGGCTAAGGATCACTTACACAACTGATATAATGAATGTCTAATTAATGATTAAGTGTAATTAGTATTTGAACAATTCATGTGAGTCTGTTCAGTAAACTCATACTCGACCAATGAGCACCTATACACTTTTTTTAGTGTCCACACAAATTATCTATGAGATCGACTACCTTTTATTGCATAGAATAATGATATTGTATACTAGTCTTTTTGATACTATAAAGGTCTCACTTTATGATTTCACGACTAAAAATATTTAAGAATGATGCTATCAATACACAATCTCATAAATTAGAACTCATCATAATAGTATGTATTATATATATTCTATGGACTTTATCACGATGTGTAAATCAAACATACATATTATTACGATAAATGATAATATAACTATAAATATTCATTTTGTTGATCAAAATATTTTCAAGAGATTTTTAAATTCACATCATAATTGATTTTTACAATATATATCTCTTTCATTATTTGTCTTGCATACAATTTTGTATTAAAATTTAGACATAAAAATTATGTTTATACGAAAAATTAGAATGTTTTGAACTTAATTATAATATATGTATAATTTGTATGAATTATTTATTATATATAGATTTTATTTTAATTTTTATTAAGATTTTTTATTATTATATTTTTATTTTTAAAAAAACTAAATAGATATTTATACAATAGTATACATCTACGAAAACAAGTATGATACTTTTCGTACATATCTTACCTGATATCATCCTTAGTAAATAGTACATCTTCATACTTGCATACACCCACGTGTACACACGTATGTATACTCTATCTATCTATCTATCCACATGCAATGGAATCAAAAATACAAATTATTTATAATGATTTGTTAAAAGAAAAATCCGACAGATCGTGTGTGTACCCCATGTCCATGTTTTTTGTTTTTCAGAATCCATTACAAATTTCAGTCGAATCTCTGAGTCCACAACTTGTTTCCTATAATTATCCCCCCATTTCACATGGTCTTCTGACGGATTTCCCAATCCCATGCACCTTCTCTGTATTTTCTTACTGGGTTATGGGAAAGAAAATGAGAAGTTCATAGAATACTGAAGAAAATACGAGATCATCATGCAGATGCACGGGAAGACCATAACGCACCTATAACTTTTCATATTTTCATTGTCAGGATTATTTGGATATCCTCTGATTCTAACCTCCCATGCACGTTCAGTCAGACAAATGGGACGACATGTTATTGTAGTCTGCAGAGACGAGAGAGAGAGAGATTTTGAATGGGGCTTCATTTGTTATCTCTGTGTTGAGGAAGGAAACAAATGGAATCTGATTTTAGATCTCGGTTGGCTCTTTGGGGAACAGAAACAGCATTTGCTTCTTGAAATGGTATGGCTCCAGCTCATTCCAATTCGATTATCTAATTAAACCCTAACTTAATAATTTTTTTTAAACACCCCGTACATAAGAGGACAGTACACAAATTGTTCATATTATACTGCTTAGTCTCATATATTAAACCACAAAAAAAAAAAAAATGAAATTAACAACTACAAATTTGTTGACTGATTGCTTTGGTAATTAACATGTGGAGCCTTGCTTGCTTCTGTTCTCTAAGATATCAACATAATGTAATGCTTTGCCTTGAGAATCTTATAACTTGCTTTGATTATTATTTTTAATGTCTCTCCATTGAAGAACATCACAGCTAATTCAGTCAGGAATATTTGGGGAATGGTAGGGAGACTTAATAAATTATGGCAATTAACCCCTTTAAATAATATTATTAACATTTTTTAGCATAGTAAAAATTAAAACAATATTATATATTTTAATTTTAATATTTTAAAGATGTGATATTCATCAATTAAATGGTATATCTTCATAAATATTAAAATTATTATTATACTATTTTATAATCTAATTTATCAATGTTACATCAATTTAAAATGTTAAATTTAAAATATAATTTTGAGTAAATTATATTACTCTAATTATTAATCACCCGCATCCAGAACCAGAAAATTTACTTTATATCTTTTGTGGGTCATTAGAAAGATCATCAATCTCGGTTTTATCAGAAAATTTTGAGAATGATGGCTGATATTTGAGAAAATTGGTCTTTTCAATAAAATATTTGAAGTAAAATCTAAAAGATCTAATAATGTACGATGAATTGTAAAACTCACTGATTTAATTTAATTGTCAGTCATGGTATTTTTTGAATTTATTTTTAAAAATGAAAATGATACTTATTTTTAAATTAAAATGCTTATAATATAGTACATTTTAAAACTACAAACTCAAATTTAAAAAAAAAAAATTGAAAATGATAAAAACAATTTTTGGTGTGTTTTTTTAAAAAAAAAAAATTCACTTTTATAAATATTTGTCATTTCTATTTTTTAAAAAAAAAAATAGTGTTTTCTTATTCAACGTACTGTAAAATATTGGAAATTAATTTATACCCACAACATCCGAATAAGTGCATATATTTAGAATTCACTACAATAGCATGGAATTAGACATTTTTATTTTTATTTTTGAGGAAAAAAGGAAAAAAAAAAAATTGAAATTGAAAATTAGGAACAAATATTTGTATACATTGTACCAATTAAATAAAAGTGAACATAGAATTATTTTATTTGGATTTGTTTCAATAATTTAGACAAATAATATGGGCCCCTAAAAACTGAAGTTATCCTAGTTGATGGCTTTTTTATAATTGAATTATTTTTTTAAATTTAGCCAATTTGGAATGACATGTTACATCCAATAATCAATTTCCCCCGGTTGATTCTATATATAAACTCCGTCAGCCCCGAACCAAAGGCATCACCAACAGCTTACATAAGCTTGAAATTTCCAAAAAAAACACTTTTATTGTATCTTAAATTCAAATTCAAAAGAAGAACAAAATGGCTTGCTGGTCTGCTGAAAATGCCACAAAAGCTTACCTCAAAACCATCAAAATGGTAAAGAATCGCATAATTAATTTCATGATTCATCATAGTTTCTAATCTACATTTAATTCTAATTCTATGGATCAATATTTTCTGACTGGTTTTCTGTAATCCTTGTGCAGGGCCAAAAGGCAAATGAGCCAAATGTAGCAGAGTTCATATCAGCATTAGCTGCTGGGAACAATGCACAACTAATGGTTGTAGCTTGTGCAAATGTTGAAAATTCCACCACTCTAGCACTTGTGGCTGCTGCTCATCAAACTGGTGGCCGCGTAATTTGCATTCTTCGCGGTGTTGAAGAATATGAATTATCCAAGAAAATCCTAGGCCTGGATACTTGCCATGTTGAGTTTGTCATTGGTGATGTTCAAAGTTTACTTTTGAGCCACTTCAGGGAAGCAGATTTTGTCCTTATTGATTGCAACCTTGAGAACCATGAAGGAATTCTGAGAGCAATGCAAACAGGTAGGAAGAGAAATGGTGCTGTTGTTGTTGGCTATAATGCATTTTCCAAAGGATCTTGGAGGTGCAGTGGATCAAAAACTCAGCTGTTGCCCATTGGAGAAGGGCTGCTAATAACAAGAATTGCAGCAAGTGCTAAGCGAAGTCATTGGATTGTTAAGGTAGATAAATACACTGGTGAAGAACATGTTTTCAGGGTCAGATTTCCACAGGGGAAAGAAATTCAAGCTTAGGTTTAATTTCTACCAGCAATGCTAGCTACCTTTTGATTGCCTGCCTGACTAGGAGAAGCTTGAATTTTCTTTCTTTTCCTGCATTTTGTTGCTGGCTGGCAGGAGCAAATGGGTTTTATAGTAGATCATAAATTAGAATATTAAAACTTGGAAGCTTAAATCAGGAGACTTGAATGTAAATAGCAAGCTATATATGTACGTATAATATCGTACTGATTTCAATTTTGTAAGAATTATATGTATTAATGAGCAAATTAATTGCATATCCATTTGTGACGTTGCAGGATAATGATATCATGCAAATTTTTAGCTGTCAAGAAATTTTAATCATTAAACCAGGTACTTTGATGGCATCTCTTGTTTATGACGAATTTACAACAGAGCAAAAAGGAAAGAATGCAAGGTAGAATACAGATAGCAAAGAATACTGCAGTATGAAAATGTGTCAACGATCGGATTGTTGAATTTAATTTGTTGAGCTTGTGTCCTGTAAGAACATGGAGTTAACAGAAATAATGCAACAGTTGCAGAATTAGTCATTTGTTTTACAAGCTAATGTCTTACTGTTGGGTAGGATGCCTTGCATGCATCCGACATTTCTTCTTTGCAACTATAAATAAGGGACTTGTGTTATAAGTTTAGAATACCAAATTTAAGAAAGCTATTTCTGCGTTTTGATAAAATTTGAGTTTTGAAGGATTTTTTTTGTTGTCGTTGTTGTTGTAGTACTTGTTGGCTTAGGAATTAGGAGTACTTTCTTAAAGTTTGTGCTATTTTTAATTTTTTTTCCCCTTTCTTAAAGTTTTATACTATTTTTAATATAGTATAAAATTATATTACTTGTCTTTTGTATTAATTTTAATATAATAAAAATTATTTAATATAATAAAAAATTATATTGCTCGTCTTTCGTTTGTGAACCTAAATTACATTAATCGGTCCACATAAATTTGATATCTTTTTTTGTTTAGTTTTAGTTGCCTATAGTCTTTTGTGAAAATTTTAGAAGCTTTTCTAACAAATTCAATCAAAATATCAATTTTAGAATGTGAATAAAGTTCATCCTAATTCAGGATGAAGTTAAGGATTAGGATGAAATTGAGTTAACTATGTGAATAAAAACCGTTTTAATTTAAGATAGAATTAAGTTAGTTATGTAAAGAGTAGAAAAAAAAATATAGCAAAATTAATGGACGAGGATTTCATTGCAAGGAATTAAAAAACGAGATTATGTATTATACTAAATTTCTACGTTTTGTTAGAAGTAACTATTGAGATAACCACGAGAGATATGTGAGAAAAGTTAAAAGTTTTGTATCCTTAGAAAACAGCGCAAAATCGACTCTATTTAAAATAATCTTTATATATAGTTCAAATGAACGAAAATAAATCTATATTCTCACATTTTGATAAATTTGATTTTGTTATTATAGATTTGATAAATATAGATATTAAATTTGATGGTGAAGATAAGACTTTATTGTTATCATATTTCTTTTGTCAATTCTTTAAGTATTTTCATAATATTATGATTTATAAAAAAAATAATTTTATATCGAGAATGAAATCTATTTTGAAATCAATGAAATAGATTGATAAGAATATATCTTATAGGCATCACATTCATTTAGGTATAACTCCTATTCCTCGATCACAATAGAACATATAAGTCAACAAGTGTATTTATAATTTCCAATGTATATATTTTAAATTATGAGATTTACATTTTTTTTCTTAAAGTTGGGAATAGATTACATGAATTTCAAAATTCATATATTTGAGAAGCGGTAATATTTAATGAATGAAATTTCTGAAGTGTTTTTAATAATGTTTCGTGGTAATTTAGGAATGATAATGTAAAGCAAATAGGATATGATTATTTGTTTTATGGTTGATTTTCAAGCTATGTTGAGATTGAGATTTGGAAAATTAGGAAATAAATGTGTTAGGAATTGATTTGGATGATGGATTTTATGATTTGATTTGGTTTTGTGTTGGATGATGATTTGAAATTGAAATAATAATTTTTGGATTGACTTAGTTGTGTTATATTTTAAATATATTTAAGATTGATTATCATATACCATATATATCTTACAAGTATTTGATGTACATGATGAGTTTATAAAATGTATATAAAAGATTTGTGATAATTATCATGTATAAGATTCGTATATCAAGATGTGATAATATTAAAAACAATTTTATTAATATATTTATGAAATTTCTTTTAATTTATAAGTTAAAATAATGCTTTTGCCTGATTAGTGTTCGTTGGTAGTAATTTAAGCCAACTAAGGCTTTCGTCACGAAAATGGAATAAGTTTAGTTTATTATATTTTATATGCCGAATATAAAATAAAGCGGAGATTTGTTGGGTAAGAGGCCTTGCAACCATTCTACGTGGCTTTGTTAAAAGGAAATGTCTCCCGTCTTGCAACTACAAATAAGAGGCTTATGTTATGGATTTAGAGTACCAAACTTAAATAAAGTTATTTGAACCGTTAGTTTAAATTTGAGTTTTGAGGTTGCTTTGTATTTGTTGTAGTACTAGTGAAGTTAGAACCACTTTTCAAAAACTTTGTACTATTTATGATAGAGTAAAAAATTATATTGTTTAATTTACATATAGATCATATTAATCTAATCAAATCACGTAAATTTAGTTTCTTTCTCTTTGTTATTGTTAGTGTCTAGTTTTAATTTCCTAAAGTATTTTGCCAATTTCCTGGGCATTCTTAACGCTTACTAATTGAGGACATCACGGCTAATTGATGACTGTTTAGGAAATGGTATACCAGTCTGAGTTAAAGCTGTTAAAATGAGTTCAGTCTGACGGATTAACCCGTTTAATTCGTAAAATAAACGGGTTAGAGTCAATAATTTTTAATCCGCAGGTTAAATGGGTTGATCCGTTTAACCCGTAGATAAAAGGGTTCAAACCCGTTTAATTCGCGAATTAAACGGGTCATCCTGATTATAATAATTAAATATTTAAAAATATTTTTTTTAATTAAATATTTATTATATATTTATAATAATAATATTTTAA
>JAVXUL010000021.1:8788206-8820340 GCA_035590515.1 Trichilia minutiflora | reverse complement strand
ATCCTTATGGCTATTGATTATGTTTCCAAATGGGTGGAAGCAATACCAACTTCAACAAATGATGCAAAAGTGGTGTTAAAATTTTTGCAGAAAAACATATTCACCCGGTTTGGTACTCCAAGAGCAATAATCAATGATGAGGGTAGTCATTTCTGTAATAAGCTCTTTAAGGCTTTGATAGTTCGGTATGGGGTCAAGTACAAGATTGCTCTTGCCTATCATTCCCAAACAAATGGGCAAGCTGAAGTTACAAACAGGGAGATCAAGCAGATTTTGGAGAAAACTGTAAACACCAATAGAAAGGACTAGTCTCTCAAGCTTGATGACGCGTTGTAGGTATATTGAAAAGCTTTCAAAACTCCAATTGGAATGTCTCCATACAGATTAATCCTTGGAAAACCATGCCACTTACCAATAGAACTTGAGCACAGAGCATATTGGGCGATTAAGAAGCTGAATTTTGATTGGAGGAATGCTGGACAGAAAAGACTCCTTCAACTTGATGAGTTAGAGAAAATCCGAATAAAGCCTATGAGAGTTCACGAATTGACAAGGAGAGGACTAAGCAGTGGCATGATAAGCACATTTTGAGAAGAACATTTAGTCTAGGGCAGTAGGTTCTTTTATTTAATTTAAGATTGAAATTGTTTCCAGGGAAGCTCAAGTCAAGATGGTGTGGACCCTTTGTTATCAAGAAAGTATTACCCTTTGGTGCCATTGAACTTGACGATGAAAATGGGAGAGTATTCTGAGTTAATGGTCAGAGACTTAAGCATTTTTACCAGGGAATGCAGTTAAGCAAAGAAGCCCTCATTCTGAAAGAACCTGAATAGTCATCGAGAGGCAAAGTCTAACTAGAGACGTGAAATCAAATGCTTATTGGGAGGCAACCCAATGTGTTTATGTTTTAGTTTTAATAGTAATTTCTATTTTTCTTAGCCATTTAATGTTATTCTTTATTTTCATTTTATTTTCTGTTCTTGTAGGAGTCAAAGTAACAGCATAAAAGCAATGGGGGAAGTAAAGAAAAATAGGTAGAAAGTCGCGCCCAAGATTCGTTGCGTCGAAGCAATCTATGATGCAACGAGAATATGACTATCCAGGACGTGCTACATCAAGATATTACTCGATGCATCGGAGGTGTACTCGTTGTAACGAGAAAATCTGTGATGCAGAGAAAATTACATTCTACGATGTGCCAGATCGAGAAGTCATCTGCTGCATCAGGTCTTAGTCGCTGGATCGAGAGAAAACTCGTTGTAGCGAGGCATAAAGCCTACATGCTAAGAAACCCTCTCTTGCTGTATTAAAAGAAAATTCGATGCAGCGAACGAACGCGGGAATATGTCTCGCTGCTGCGACACGTAGTTTTAAAAATTCTATCTTCTCTATTTTAAAACCTTTGGTTTCCAGACAAGTTAAAACCCACACTGAGTAACTTCCATTGCATCCTAAACCGTTAGAGATAAAGAAAAGTAACAAGGCACGATTACAAAACCTTACAAGTAAGTACTTTAACGTCAGTTCTGTTACTTTTTAAAGCATTGTGATAATTTAAGTTTTAGAAAGTTTGAAACTTTCTTCGGGGTTATAGTAAGAGAGTTATTTTTCTAGAGTTTTATTGTCAAAAACAAGTTAGGGTTTTCGATTAATTTTAGTTTAGAGTTGTTGTTTTTTTGATCTTGTTGGAAACCAAAGTAAGATAAGATGCCTCAGAAACACATAACCAAGAAACCTAGGAAAGAATCGTCGGGTTATAACACAGGAAGGTTTGTGTCTAAACAAGCCTCAATCCTCTTTAACAAATCGTTAAAGAGGAGGTCTAGAATCAATGAACGGGATATTGAATTTAGGGAGGATCAGTACCCTTTGAGTGCCCAGTAGATAGAAACCTGAGGTTGGTCTTATTTCTACCGTCAGCCTAAACCAGCGGCAATAACATTGGTTAGAAATTTCTACGTGAATGCCAAGATGACCTCGGGGAGTAGAAAAGTGAAGGTCAGAGATGTTGACATTGTTTATGACCCAGAGGCTATAAACAGAGTGTTGAAAATCCCAGAGGTGCAATGTGAGGTGACAAAAATGTCTAAATCATTATCTTTAGAGATGATGAATGACACATTATGTGGGCAGCAAGTGGAATGGACAAAAGTCCAGGGAGAGCTGGCTTATTTTAAAATAAGGTTCCTTACAACAGAGATGAAAGCCTGGCACCTCTTCATCTGTTCTAGGCTCAGTCCCATAGGGCACACTTCTGAGGTCAACAGAAAGCGAGCTTTTCTGTTGTTTGCTATTGCAATGAGGAAGCACATTAATGTTGGGGAATGAATTTCCCTTAATATTCGACACGTAGCAGATAACCTCACTGTGGGGTTATTTTTCCCTTCCATCATCACTGCTTTGTTAGAGAAGAATGGGGTGGATACAAAGTGTCAAGAAATCTTGCCTCTAAAGGCTCATGTGAATGTGGGTACAATAGCGAGACTACTAGCTATTGAGAAACAACAGGACCAATAGTCTCAACAACCATCACAGCAGCCATCCCAATAGCAGCAGTAGCAAGAGCAACAGCAGCCAACATAACAGCAACATCATCATTATCAGCAATCTCCACAGCATTATTAGCATACACAAAACCAGCAGCACCACTCTCAAGGCCTAGCAGTCCCGGATCCCCAATCACAGCCTGTTAGTGAGGCTGTTTTTTTGAGAAGAAATGAAAAAGATGTAGTGCCGGCTTCTCCGATATCAGCAGCATTCCATTCGCTACTATGAGGCCATGAGAAATATGATCTTCCAGATGTCCAACCACTTGAAGATGAAAAAAAAGTGGTTTCCCATAATTCCACCAATTCCATCTTCTGAGTCTGAAGATGATGATGCACATTCAGAGGCACTAGTCACCTTCAAACGGCAACCTAAGGCCAATGCTGATGTGCAAACGGTGCATTCTAAGTGAGAGGTGATGTGGTTCCCACCTTCTAGGTTTGTTTTTCTTCAATTTATGTTTACTCTGTATTTGGCATCGAGGACGATGCCAATCTTTAAGTTTGGGGGAGTGTGAAGAAGGTGGCTATAAGAAACAGAACAGAAGTAACAGACAAAAAATTATAGTAAATTTTTGTTTTTATTTATTTTAACTTCTTTTACTGTTAAGTGTTGTAATGAGTTCTGTGTTAGTTTTTTTTCCTTCCTTTTCATTTTTTGGGTTTGTTATAGTGAATGTGTCTGTTATGTTAGTCTTAATTGTGCTAGATGTTTTTAGGTTAGTTAAAGTGGTTAACGTGTATGCATGATCGACCTGTATAGTTCTAAGAGGAAGACCAGGTGTCCCTGTTATTGATTTTTTACCAGTCACCCCAGGAGAGGAAAGAATGCCATCCTCTATAGGGAGCCAAAAAGTCAGACTCCCTGAAGTGGTCATGCGGAGAGAATTCGGAGGTCCAGAAAATGTATGGTTATGCATCCACTCTTAGGCTGACAGCCTTATAAAAGGGAAAAGTTAAAGCAACAGAAAGGTTGGTGGATAAACCCCGAGTACCTCAGGAGGTCAACGCTCCCTTCAAAATTTGTGAAGGACAGGAGCAGAGAAGAAATGACGCCGACAGACATCACAGAGAGACGAGTAAATAGAGAATGGAGCACAACTTAGCCTTCACTGAAATAAGGTTTTACCTCAACAAAAAATATACCTGAGAAAGGAAAGCTGCAGCAGCCACCGAGAGAGATGGAGGACTACATGAGGAAGGTATTATAAAAAAATGGGAGCACAGAGCATTCCTGCTCAGGAGGAAAACTCGGGGACTGAGGAAGTCTCTACTTTCACCTTCATATCTCCTCTCTCAAAGGAAATTTTGACATTACGCCTTTTCAAAAAGTTTAAGATGCCTCAGCTAACTGCCTACTCTGGGAAAACTGACCTCTCCTTGCACATAGACACATTCAGGGAGATGATACGGATTTAAGGCTTGACGAAACTACAAATGTGCCGACCCTTCTCCCTGACTCTAGAAAGACCAGCCAGGTGTTGGTATAAGAACTTGTCACCTTTCAGCATCCGCAACTTTAATCAACTGACGATCATCTTTAAAAATGAGTTCAAGAGGATGGTGACCACCAGCCGAAACCTAAGCACTCTACTAACCATGCGCTAGGACCCTATAGAGATATTGGAAGACTTTGTTAGGAGATATCATGAAAAGGTAACAAAGTTAGGTGCCTATTACCACCCTTTAGTGGTAAAACGATTGAAGAAAGGCCTTCGGGTGAAAAGGGTCTAGTATGCTATCCATCGATGTACGATAAACACATATAAGGTAGTTAGGAATGAGTTGCTCAATGAAATTGAAATTCAAAGGGAAATACTCCCAAGGCTGAAGGACGAGACTCAAGCGACCCCCGATAGGAGAAAGCCTCTGTAGAATGATCGACAGAAAGGTAAGGAAAATCGTTACTGGAACCCCAAGTACGACATGAGAGACATAGACGAAACTGATAAAATTCAAGAAAATTATTTTCCCAAGCATACAAGGATAAAAGACCCCAAGACTCCCTCTAATAAGGAATCCACTTGGGAGAATAGAGCAGATAGCTGCTTAGGAATTCATGCCCTTAAAAGTTTTTCTGTTAGAAATTTATAAGTATGCCATGAATGGGGGACTCTTGGCACCACACCCTCAAAGTATGAAGTTAAAAGTTCCTAAGAAAAACAAGAATCGATTCTGCAAATTCCACAAGGAGGGTGATCACATGACTGATCAATGTGAGGATTTGCGAAATCAGATCGAGGTACTAGTTAAAAATAACTACCTCATTGTCTACATCATAGATTCTTCGCATATTTCCCTGAGAGCTAGTTAGCATCAGGAAGATGAAGATGACTAGGGACCAAACTGCATCATGGTCATCTAAGGAGGATTTTTGGATAGTCTCTGAGGGCTTCCTGAGCACTAACTAGGAAGACCCTCATTGAGTAGTTTGGGTAGTCAGACTCAAAATGTACTAGCTGGTCTGACCTAGTGGTGATGTCCTAAATGAAGCTTGAAATTCAGGGATGTAGAAAAAAGTATTGTCCCTGAGAGAGTCGCTCCTCAGGTTGGTCTACTTGTAATATTCATTTGTATTTTCTCTTGTATAAAAAAAACTGAATGTTTAAATCTTTTTTAGCATCTTCCAGAGTCTCTGTTGCCTCAATATTCTCCTCCTAGTGTTAAGGTTGGCCGCAGGCGCTAAAATCCCTTAACACTAGTCGAATTGAAAATCTTGTCCTCTCAGATTCCATAAATCCTTGGTCCAACTCAGACATCCTCAGAATCTAAGACCTGGTTTGTGATTAAGATATGGTAATTCCTGGTAGTGTCAGGTTCCCTCCTAGTTTTAAGGTTGGCCGTGGGCCCTAAAATCCCTTAATCTAGTCAAATTAAAAATTCTGTCCATCCCAGGTTTCATAAATCCTTAGTCCAAGTCAGGCATCCTGAAAGTCTAAGACCTGGTTTATGTTTAAGGAATGGTAAATCCTAATAGTGTCAAGTTCCTTCCTAGTTTAAAGGTTGGTCATGGGCCCTAAAATTCCTTAAACTAATCGAATTAAAAATCTTATCCGTCCCAGGTTTCATAAATTCTTAGTCTAAGTCAGGCATCCTGAGCATTTAAGACCTAGTTTGTGATTAAGACGTGGTAAACCCTGGTAGTGTCAGGTCCCCTTCTAATCTTAAGGTTGGCCGTAGGCCTTAAAATTTCTTAAGCTAGTCAAACTAAAATTCTTGTCTATCTCAGGTTCTATAAATCCTTAGTCCAAGTCAGGCATCCTGAGAGTCTAAGGCTTGGTTTGTGATTAAGGCGTGGTAAACCTTAGAATGTCAGGTCCTTTCTTAGTCTTAAGGTTGGTCGTGGACCCTAAAATTCCTTAACACTAGTCGAATCGAAAATCTTATCCGTCCCAGGTTTCATAAATCCTTAGTTCAAGTCAGACATCCTGAGAGTCTAAGACCTAGTTTGTGATTAAGGTGTTGTAAACCCTGATTGAATCAGGTCATCTCCCAATGTTCAGAATGGCTTTGAGCTCCCGAAGACCCCTGACCCTAGCTGAGGTTGCTTTTACTGTCTCAGGTAGAGTCAAGCTTCAAAGCTTTCCAAAAGAAGACATCTTGAAAACCTTGACCCTAGTTGAGGTTGCTCCTTATATCTCGGGTAGAGTAAAATTCCAAAGCTCCTCAAATGTACTACTGACCCCGAGATGTTTATGGCCACCCTCAAAGCACGGTCAGTAACTATGCTCAGTTAGCTGATTTATATTCAAGCCATGATAAAAACTTCTTTAGAAAGCAGTTAAGTAGAGAAGAAAAATTAGACTGAGAGACACACAGAAATTGAAAAAATTCCTTTCCATTTATAAAAGAATGGAGGAGTACATATATGTGTTTAAGTATCTTCTACATACAAAAGAATCAGTCCTAAGAAGTAGGACGCCAAAGAAATTTTTACAAAATATTCTAAGTCCTAAAGTACTTGGTGGGAGGTTTTATCCACCATCAATCTGATATCTCCACCGGTACATCATTAACTCGGAGGATAGGAGGGGCCTCTTTGTTATACGTCTGGAGGTCTAGAGGATTTTCTTTTCTCTCTCCTACTGAGGGGGCCTCTTCATTACGCACGGTTCGGGAAGGAGAAGGAGCATCTTCTTGGTTTGCTGATGGATTTTAGGGTGCCAATTGTTCAGTACTCTTGGTGCCTGCCTCAGAAAGACCTTCTGTTATGTTGACAGAGTGATTTTCATTTCTTGATCTTCTTTCATCGACAGTCATATCGCTTACCTAGATCGCAGAGGCATTATCTAAAGGACGGGTCCCAAAAGTTCCTGGGTCATCGTGGCCCAACTGATCGAATAACCAGTGTATATCTAAATCCGGGTACTCTTGGATGAAAAGGTGGCTTGTCAGGTCTTTGTCTTTGTCAACTCCCTCGTCATACCGATCGGCGAATTGAGTTGGCACCTCCTCCAACTTCTTTCTTTACTTCTCAGAGGATTGCTTCAATTTCTTGTGCGCCTCCCCCAATACTTGGAACTCCTCTATTAGGAAGTTTGTCCTGTCATCTGACCTCACCAACTCTGACAGGACCATTGAATACTGCTCCTTCAAGCGATCTTCCTCCTCTTTTAGGGTCTGATATAGTTCATTCAACTTATTGTACTAACTAGTGACCCTTCGTCTAGCCTGCTGGATGAGGTCACTTTCAGCCTTCAAGGCTTGAAACTGAGTCTCAGCGGTCGACAGCTTCCTCTACATGTCTTCTTTCTCCTTGAGCCACTGAGCCCTCTCCCCTTCTAGAGCCAAAATCCTGGCCATCAGCTCCTCTCTCTCCTTGACGGTCTTCTCCTAGGTAGCCGCAATTATATCCTGAGCCTGCTTCTCCAACTTCTTCACAGTATCGAATGCCTGTTTTCTGATAGTAAGGGTATTCTTGAAATCGTCAATAAAGAGGTCTAGCATATAGCCATTCTGGATCAAGAAAAGGTACAAGAGTGATCAATCTCTTTAAAAGAAAGAAAAACTATCAAGACTCAAGGGAGAAAAGGACTTACCCAGTGCAAGAGGACACTCAGTCAGTTGAGAGCCTCTTTCGAAGGCACGTTCGTCATATTCTCACCTCTCTTGGGTGAGATTACTTCTCGGGCAGAGTTCGCCAAGAGAAGGAGATACCCAAAATTCTTTCTTTTACTCTCAGGGAGATCCTTCACAAAAATCCCGTTTATATCTCTGACATTTTTCTTGTTAGTTGGGAACGGGTCGTCTATCACAAAGAGAGGTGGCTCTTCTCGCCCTTGTCTAGCCTTGAAGGCTGATGATGGGCTGTCTAAAACCCTCTTTGGGTCGGTTTACTGCTTTTAGCCCTGATCCAAGCCCTCCTGCGTGTTTTGTCCCAATACCTGAAGGACTGCTACGCCCTCCACAAAGTCTAGGATCCTCTTTGGCTGACTGTCAATTGGGCAAGGCGGAAGGTCTACCTTTTTCTTCTTATTTGCCTCAGCCAAGCCTTCATCAATAGGCCTTTTTCCCTTGTCTTTAGTTAGTACTGGGTTAACTTTTTGAGGACGCTTATCCGGCTCCTCCCTCAGCTCCTTGAAGGAGTTGCTCTTCTCCTTAGAGCGGATAGTCTTCTTCCCTCCCTCTTTTTCGGGAGTCTTCTTGGGGGCCTCCTTTTTTGACCCCTTCTCTTTATCACCTGAGGCCTTTATCTTCGGGTTGGTGACCTTAGATGTTTTTAAGGCTCCTTTGGTGAGTATGCTCCTTAGGACGTCGTTGGACCTCCTTCTGTCCATTAGGATCTTTTTAATCCCTGCCTCTATACTAAAGAAGATATGATTAACCATCGGAATGAAAGGGAAGGAACCACTCAGGTAGAGCGATTTGAGTAAGAAAATACCCTTATTCATCTGAGCCCTGAGTTTAGAGAGCTCGTATCTGGATACCGCCTTGGACGTTAACCCTAAGGCCACCAAACTATTTATATTTAACAGTTGCTTCACATTCATAATGGGAAACCCTAGGAGTTTATTCGTGACACCCACTAAGATGTCTGCTTGGTCCCTCCCTGCAACTACAATAAAGAACCTGTTAGTGTTAGTATAGCCCCCCCAGTAAAGAGCAAAAGTATCTATCGCATGCTTACTAGAATCTTAGAAGGAGGGAGGAAGGGAGCAGAGAGAAGGCTCGGTGCAATCTTCGCTGACGATAAACCAACGATTTTTCTAGTCCTTATTGCAGGAAGGAGTTCCCTTCATTCTGGATTGGAACCTTCCATGAACTTAGAGAAAGTACCACCCGGGGTATTGGTTGGTATTCCTTTTAAGGAAATACAGGTGTAATACCTCCTCTAGAGGCGGGCCCCCAGTAATAAATGCTCTTCATTAAATGCCATTTCTTCCGGCATCAAGCGATCTCATTCCCGAATGGTATCCTCAGCTGCACACTATCAAGAATATCAAAAGCCTGTTTATAGGCTAGTAGATCCACCTCATTCACTGTCGAGATGAACCAGTCTACTTTATTTGGCCCTCTGGCCCGAGCCTGCTCGAAGGCAGCCCTTCTATCGTTGTCTGAGTCTTGGGTCCTGAGAGGATCCCTAGCCTTCTCCAGACCACTAATGGTGGCGTTTGAGAGTTTGTTTCTGTCAATCTTTTTTGTGATCACAGGAAAACGCAGAGATGCATAAAGGTCTGATAATTTTTAGAAGCTAAAAAGGATCCCAAACCCTTTACCTTTTTATTTGGTCAAAGTGATGAATCTGCCAGTAACATAGGAAGAAAAACTCGAGCACAGGTACCTGCAAACAAACAAAGAGAAGAATAGAGGACAAGAAAGCAGAGGCAGAAAGCAACCTAAGATCAACAAGAAGCAGAAGCAGAAGAAGAGCAAGAGAGCATCAGGGTTATAGCAGAGCTTTCGTAGAAGACAAAAAAGTAAAAATGACAACTGAAGAAGGGGGGGGTATTTATAGTGAGTAAGGATCGATCTTCACCGTCGATCTAAACGGACGAGGGACGATCACTTGTCCAAGCCCCTTCAATGCTTTCACGACTCGAGGATCGATTCAGTACCTGCCATCAGGATTCTGCCACGTGGTCTATTCACAATCGAGTATTCAAATCTTTTCGAAGTATGAAGCGCCAAAAGCTCAGGGACAGTTGTGTGACACGACCCTTGACATACAACATTTAATGAGGAAGGATTAAAGATCTTGAGAAAAGACACATCACCAGGCAGTTAACGGCTCCGTTAAGAAGGGATTTTTTCAGCAACGAAGTAACATCTGAGGCGCTCCAACTGTCTCAGTGGTTATTTCCTTCACAGCCAAAAATTCACCTCAGGTCTAGTGAAGTCTTCCCCCCTAGAAGCCAGATTGATTCAACCAGGAATTTTTGGCATGGGCTTTACAAGTCTTACACCAGAAACTGGAAAATATGCGAGTGACACGTGAAATCTCATCAAGAAGAAACATGATACCCTCCATCCCAAGTGTTTTAACCCTTCCGGGGAATTCAGTCTCAGGTTCCCTAGAGTCACCCTCCTAGAAGAATCTCGCCCCTGATCCCAGGGAGTCGATCTCTCAGGCAAACAAACCCCCTAGAAGGCATCCAACAGGCCTCAGGTGGTATATTTTCAGAACTCAGAGATGAGCCACAGTCCCCGGATGTTCAGCGGGTAGGCAGGTAGCAGTCAAAGTCCTCAAGAAGTACGGGTAGTCCTAAGATAAACCCATCCATCCCCCAGAAAGTGCAGGATCAACCTTATAACTACAGCTGCCTCTCAATAAAATGTCTCCCCTTCACCAGCATACATGCAGCCCCAATCAGAAAACCCGTAGTCACGCGCCCATGATATCAAAAATGGGAATGATCATTGACATAGCAGGCCCTATAACGAGAGTAGATACCCTGTCCTAGGAGTTTTCTGTCCCATCCTACGTTCATTTTTAAACAATGTGATAGTAGTAGACTTGGGATTTACAAAAATGTTAGCTGAAATATTAATAGAAGGGGACTACATATTTCCCAAAGGCATTAGCATTCTATCATTCCTATTCTCCAATGCCTAGTCACATTACTATGACACTATATAAAGGGAGGTTCTTCAGTACAGAGGGGGGATTGGATTCTGGATTCCAACTTGATTTTGAGCACCTACTTGGACTCTATTTTTGACATTCTTCCTCCTCCGGTTTCTCTTCTACATACTTGATAAAGGAACTTCGTTTCTTACATTAAATTCCGATTTACTTACCGGAATTCACCACATTTTCCTTCACTATTCTAACTTAGGCATCGGAGTTTTTTTGTTAAAAACCCTTCCCAATGTGACAACTAGTGTGTTATTGCCTTGCAGGAACTTAGAGGTGAAGCTCTGTAAACAAGGATCCAATCATCAATCTTTTTCGACGAGGATCCAGTGACGTAACAGCCATATTCATATTCATACCTCAACATAAAATATTAATTATTTATAAGATGAGTTATAAAATAAATACTAACTTCTTAAAACAATGAAAACATTTAAGTTTTATATGCATTTTAAAAAAAATGAAAATAATTCAAAAGGGTCCACTCACTCGTAGGGATGTGTGCACTCTCTATAATCCTTTATTTTGTCCAAGTTTTTCTGTTGATTGATCAATTTCTAATTACATCAATATCAATAATTACATTAATATTTAACCCTTAAACAATCATCATATATTCCTATATATATGATTATATATACTAAATTTTGAATTTTTAAATTGACACATATTTATTATATTCAAATTTATTTATGACAATTTATCCAATTTCCAACAATAAAATCCTATGGCCTTTCACAATTCAATACTTATCACTAATTCATATTTAAATTTAACTTTTAACTCACTGCCTTCTATAGCCTTTATAAGCCAAATTCTAATTTTCAATAACTTAACATTACATTTACTCATTCTACGGCCTAAATAACATAATTCGAGTTAATTTATCATAATTAAATATATTTTATAAAAACTCTAACTATATAGTAAGCCTTAATTTATAAATTTGATTAAACATAAAATTAATGCTTAAAATGAGTTAGATTCCTTATCAGAGGTTTGATTAAAGCCTTAAAAAAGCCTTGATTGTTGTCGATTTTATAAATCCCAAATTCATCCAAATAATAGGTTTTACTTTCATCTAATTTGTGTGAAAAACGGGCATTTGATATGTGGAAAATCAAAGAAATGGAAGGGAGAAGAAATTATAGAACACTGTAAACGAGAGGGGAGAAAATGCCAGGGAGGAGGATTGAGAAGGAGAAGGATGAATTTCTCTCGCTGTTGGTCTTTATTTGTAATACCTTGAATAATTATAAAAATGTTCTTAAGTACATGAAACGGAGAAGATTTCACAAAGGGCGAAAACGAAACTTCACAGGGCAAATTTTTATAATTGGCATCGTTTATCAAGAGGGAGGCAAAACTGGTGCTTGAACTAGCACCAGATCCATGTCGATCATGTAGGTCCATGGGTCAGTCTAAAGAAGGGACCTTAGACTAGTCCCCTCCTATTTTGGGCTTTAGGATTTCTATGGTTTTGGTTTTCATTCTCTTTGGTTTTCGGCACTATTTTCTTTCTCTTCTAACATTCATTTTCATTCTAAGTTTTCTCTATTTGACTATCTTTTTATCTTCTTTAAGTATTAAAAATTTATTAGCTAATTATCATTCTCGATTAACAAAAAATTTGTTCTAAAACTCGAGTGCTCATCGAAGTCCAAAAATAAACCTTTCTTAAACTTAACTATTTTCTTTAAAATTTTTCTTAATTGATTATTAAGCCTTAATATTGAGTCAATTATTCGATATTTATATCCGATATATTTATAATAAAATAATAGTATTATCCCTAAAATATAAAATAATAAAGAGTATTTCATTCTTGTATTTCAAAATAAATTGATGATTGGCATTTATGTAAAGCCAAATATATTATATGAAAAAATAACTAAAGTAAACAATCTTTTATAACCAACACCACATTAATAATAAATAAAATTCAAAAATATCATGGAAAATAAATTTTAAGTTTTGACTTTTAGATTATAAAAAAATTAAAAAATTTTGCACTTAGACCTGTATCACGTTGCTACATACTTTAGCACAATTGCAAAAGATAAAAAAATTTAAATTTATATTAATAAATCATGATCGTAATTATGGCATCAAATGGATCGGACCAGCTTAGCTCAGTTTATTGTAGATCAATCTTAAACGGTTTAAACTGAACCATCCAATTTATTATATGAGCTAATATTTTATTAGTGTTAAACTGATATACGAGCTAACGAGCCTAAACAAGCCGATTCGCGAACCGACTTTAAAATTTTAAAATTAAAAAAAATAAAAAATATATATATTAATCCAGTATTACTCAATATTAATAAATAATAAGTTCAATATTATTATTAATATTCAAACATAATAATTCATCGTTCAAATATAAAAATTAAAAAAATTAGATTTAATTTTTTAAAATTAAATAGATTAAATAGACCGATATACAGGTTAAATGAATTAGTTCATTTAACCCGTAAATTAAATAGATCGGATAAAATCGATTCATAAACTAAATTAACCTATCTTTTTTACCATAACTTACTTAAATAACGAGTGAAACGAGATAGTATGTAGATTACCTATCTATTTGACAGCGTTAAACGTAATATTAAAAAATTTAAATTAAAAAAATAATAAGTAGAAAAAAATCACTTGACCAATGCGTTATGAGTAGAGGTGTCTAACGGGCCAGGTCGGCCCGCGAATCGGCCAGGCCCGGCCCATCAAAATCCGGGCCCGAACCGGTCCGGATTACTGTTCACACGATCCGGGCCGGTTCGGGCCAATAAAAACGGTCCGGTCCGATTCCAGAATTCTGGAACCGCGAAATCGGCGGGCCCACCGGTCCGACGGCGGAGACGACGGCGTACCGGCGGTTCAGCGGCGGAGACGACGGCGGACCCGACAGTTCAGCGGCGGATACGGCGGAGTCCGCGGCGGAGGCGACGACGACGGTCACTGGAAACCGGTACCGGAATCGTTACTGTTTCCGTCTGGACCGGGCCGGTTTCACTCTCCCCGAACAGTCGAACCAGCCCGGCCCGGCCTGTTACTGTTCCCGGACCGGTCCGGTTCCACTACCCCCAACCCGTCGACCTGGACCGAACCGGCCCGAACCCGCCGGGTCAGACCCGTTAGACACCACTAAGTTTGTCATTGGTACATATGCTCAAAGTTTACTGTTGAGCCATTTCAAGGAAGCAGATTTTGTGCTGATTGATTGTAACCTTGGGAAACATGAAGAAATTCTGAGAGCATTGCAAGCTGGCAGGAAGAGAAATGGTGCTGTTGTTGGCTATAATGCATTTTCCAAAGGATCTTGGTGGCCCAGTGGATCAAAAACTCAGCTGTTGCCGATAGGAGAAGGGCTGCTAGTGACAAGAATTCCAGCAAGTGCTACGAAGTCATTGGATTGTTAAGGTAGATAAGTGGACTGGCGAAGAGCATGTTTTCAGGGTCAGATTTCCACAAGGGAAAGAAATTCAAGCTTAGGTTTAATTTCTACCAGCAATGTTAACTCCTTTTGGTTGCCTCCCTGACTAGAAGAAGCTTGAATTTCCTTTTCTTTTCCTGCATTTCTTGCTGGCTGGAAGGAGCAAATGGGGTTAGTTTTAATATAGATCATAAATTATAAAATTAAAATTTAGAAGTCGTAAATGTAAATAGCAATCCATATATACACGTATAATATTGTAACGATCTCAATGTTTGGAAGAATTATATGTATTGCGTGTTAAGTTTATGAGCCGATTCATCGCCTATTCATTTGTCATGACCATAAACTTTAACTCTTTAAGAAATTTTAATCGTTAAAACAGATACTTTGATGGCTTAATGCTTATGATGAATTTAAAATAGAGCAAACAGGAAAGAACACCAGGTAGATTTTACGGATAGCAAAATATATTGTAATATACAAATGTGTCAACGTTCGGACTGTTGAATTTAACTGGTTGAGTTTGTGTCCTGTGAGAACATGGAGTTGACAGAAATGATGCAGCAGTTGCAGAATTAGTCATTCGTATTACAAGCTAATGTCCTACTAATTAAGGACATAACGGCTAATTGATGAATATTTAAGAAATTGCAAAGAGCTCAAGTATATCACTCACCCATGTTTCTTCGTAAGATAAGTAAAAGGAGAATAACAAATAGTCCTATAATTTTAGAAAATTATAAATATTCTCCTACTACTTTTTTTTATGATAAATATTTTTTCAATTTTGAAATTAATGACAAGCACTTTTATAATATCATTTCCTTAATTAATTCATCTTTTGTAATATAATTATTATTATATCCTTACTCTTTGAAATATATTGGTATAAAAATTAGAAGTATAATGACAATTATACTATAAAAATAAATTAAGTGACGAAATGACACTTTAGAAGTATTTATCATTAATTTAAAAAATTAAGAAAATTTATAAAAAAATAAGAATATCTATTTTTTTTTCTGAAAGTACAATAAATATGTAATGTTCTACTAATTAAGGATATATAACAGCTAATGAATATTTAAGAAATTGCAGAAAGCCTGATTATAACATTCAAGCATATTTCTTTGTGGAATAAATCAAAGAGAAATGACAAATACTTCTTTAATTTTAGAAAATTATAAATATTTTTTTACTTTTTTATGTGATAAATATTCTCTTAATTTTGAAGCTAATGATAAGTATTCTTATAATATTATTTTGTTAGTTAATTTATTTTTTTATAATATAATTATTATTATATTTTTACAGTTTGAAATATATTTTTATAAAAATTATAAGCATAATAATAGTTACAGTATAAAAAATAAATTAAGTAATAAAATAATTTTTAACAGTATTTATCATCAATTTTAGAAATTAGGAGATTTGCAAAAAATAATAATAATAATATCTCTTCTTCTTTTTTTAAAGTACGACAAATATTTATCATTCGTCCATAAATAATATATAGATTTAACTGACAAAACTTTCAATGCTACAGGTAATAGTTGTAGCGTATGCACGTACTGCATTCCTTCTATACCCTGAACCTGAAACATGCCAGAACTGAAAAAAGTGTTTCTGTCTAGTTGTAAGAAATGCTTTTGCTTGGGAGCAGGGGTGGTCATTTGTTTTTTAAATCTAATTTAAATTAATTAAAATTAAAAAAAAATTATGTATCAATTTATTTATGTATTAATATTTTTAAATTATTATTCGTAATTTAAATTATATATTAAATTAATTTTAAATCACGAAATAATAAATAAATTATTTAATATTATCTTATAAAATTATTATTATTATTAATTTACCATCATAAATTATATATAATTTATCTTCGTATCTTCTATATAATAATAATTAATAAATAAATTATTCATAAATAAATTAAAAATTTTTTTATAAAATTTACTATTAAATATTAATAAAAATTTATAAAGTTAATAATAATTAATTATTATATCTTTAATTTTCTAGTAAAGTCTAAATCACGAATCTAAACCTCTTTAAATCGTATTTTACGATTTGATTTGGATTGATTTGTAGTATGTTAATAGATTTGATTAAATTGATTTATTTTTAAATTGTACCGTTATCTCAAATCTATTTAAAATGAGTGTTTTTTTTTTAGGCTTTCAACTGTTTCAAAAAATCATACTACTGGCCTGGCCCATAACAATGTTGGGTTGGGTGAATACCACGAATCCGAAAAGCATGGACGAGCAGCAGAAGCTAAGTGATTGTGCACTCTGAATGTGCGGACTGCTACAAACAATAGAACCACAATGAGAATATTTAGGAATAAACTGACAACCACTGGCTTGTTTCCAACGTTGTCATTTTCATACTAATTACGTTACTGGGGCACGCAACCTGACTGAACTTGAATCCTTGATGGCCTACCAGTACCAGAGAAGAAAATACTTGCCAGCTGGGAAATCGATCATCATTGCATAGGGTAGCTGTAAGAAATTAGGGAAGAATCCAAAGTATAGCAATGAAGGCCGTAGATATTCAGAGATACCAGTGATTAGAAGAAGATTAATCATGCATACTCAATGCAAAGATTATTTTGATTTGCTTTTATATAATTGTGTCTCTATGAGTGTCCATTGCTTTTAATGTGTTGTAATAAAAAGGATACCCTTCCATCATGATAGTGCC
This sequence comes from Trichilia minutiflora, assembly GCA_035590515.1. Lineage (NCBI taxonomy): Eukaryota > Viridiplantae > Streptophyta > Magnoliopsida > Sapindales > Meliaceae > Trichilia > Trichilia minutiflora. The sequence goes on along the minus strand of JAVXUL010000021.1, from coordinate 8,803,569 downwards.
AAGTCCTTACCACGACACATTAAATGGCAAGATAATTGTTAAACAGCCAGTTTTCTCATTAAACAGTCCGGAGTCCGGAAGAACCGAATTTTCGGCAATTTTGCTTTTTTCTCGAGCATTCAATAATGTTGTCAAAGTACGATAAATAGGAATTCATGCTAGTAGGTGAAAGTTCACAAGATACACGAAGATTAATAGGGTAAAAGTACAGACAACATACACTTTGATACACTCGTTAATAATAGAGAGAAGCCCAAAATTTTTCTGTAGACAAATTTCGAGGAATGGAGGTGATTACATATGGAAACATCTCATATTGAGAATTTGGCAAACCTGTGTTCAGTGACATTAACAACAAAGCTTAGTCCCCAGGCAAAAGACACAAGCACATAACAAGTTTACAACAGCAAATCCTGTTACATTATCAGTGAGTAGTCAGTACCAAATTCAACCCTGCCTTGCAATTACCCACTTGAAAATTGTTCCGGCAATGGTTGATGAAATGAAGTACTGGAAATTAGAGACAGCCACTACAGTTATCAAGCTCTTGCACAATTGCTTCCATGGATGGTCTTTCGGTAGGAGACTCATGAGTGCAAAGCAATCCAATTCTAGCAAGTTTAGCCGCTTCATATTCAAAGAACCTGCCATGGAGGTTTGCATCAATAAACTCTTGGAATCTGCATGATTCATCTCCAAGTCGGATGGAGTTAGTGACTTTCCGCTTCCCTGAGAGGACTTGTAAAACAAGCACCCCAAATGCATACACATCACTTTTCTCTGTGAATCGACCAGTGGTAGTGTACTCGGGGGCTAGGTAACCCATAGCAGCACTGGCCTTCAGTGCTGAGAAGACAACGTCATTGGTAAGGAGGTTGTGCATGCCAGAATCCAAGAGCAATGGATTGTATCGTTGGTCAATGAGCACCTTCTCAGCTGAAATGTTCTGGTGAACTAGAACTGGTTTGTTCGCTTTGTGCTTGTGTAGATATGCTATACCTGCTTGGGAAATAAAGAAAAGAATTAGGTGACAGAAACATATCAAAACAAGCTTTGTATAAAAGCATTGTCGTTATTTCAATTTGAATAGAAAACAACCCCAGAATAGATTAATGTGGTTTCAAGCTTAACTGACCTTTGGCAATTCCCTTAACAATAGAAATTCTGGTGGACCATTCAAGGACATGGCAATCACTATCCTTCACATCAATATAGCGAAGCAAATTTCCGTTGGGGACAAAATCATAAATGAGGAAGCACTCACCCCTGCCCTTTGAACAGCAAAATCCTCTTAACCTAACTACATTCTCATGCATTAAAGAGGTTAAAATATTCAATCCCTTCAAAAACTCTGATTCATCTGACTTGCAGCTAGTTTTACTGATGCTCTTTACTGCAACAACAGACCCATCTCTTAAAATCCCTTTATAGGTAGCTGAGAAGTTACTCTTCCCCAACAAATTTATCTCTGAGAAATACTGAGTGGCTGTCTCAACCTCCTCAAGATTGAACCTAAAGCTCTGGAAGACTCCATGGACAAACACATTGAGGTTCCTTCCATCGGCCAATGGGTCCCATCCATTGGCATACTCGAGGCTGATGAGAGGAGAGCCATTCTTCCTATAAACCCCGTTGGTCTGGTCAGTACTAAGACGGCTATCAGCAACATTAAATGAGTTCCCAAGTCCCTGCTTTCGTCGATGGTATTGAGTGAAGGCCAGAATTCCTATAGCTGACAATACTAGGATTGTGACAATTACACCAACAACAACAGATACTTGATGTGATCTTGACGAATTTGAGCACTGAGAATGGTTGCAAGGCAACCGCACATCAGCTGTCTCAGGGATGTTTCTTGTGGAATGCGTAGTGCCTGCCGCATATGGTTCAGGTCTACCAGGGTTGACATTATTTGAAGCATTGCAAGCTTTCAAGGAGGAAAACCCAACTCCACATAACTCCAGATTGTTGTCATACAGGAATCCTTCATTCAGTCTCTTCAAAGCTTCATTAAACATAATAAAAAATCAGATCAAATTGAATTGAACATTTTCAACAAATCGAAAAGACTATTATCCAAAATAGAAATAAAATACAAGAAATTTTAGTTGTAGAGACAGGATTACCAGGAGGTACATTGCCGGAGAGAGTATTATTTCGAATGTCTAGAACTTCCAGCAGAGGAGCATCGGCTAACTTTCTAGGGATTGAACCAAAGAGGTGATTAAAGCTCAAATCTACCCTCATTAACTTACCCAAATCCCCTAAACTGGCAGGGATTGCACCAGATAGTTGATTAGATTGGAGAGCAAGAACGCTAAGCTTATTCAGAGAACCCAGCTTTGTGGGTATGCTTCCTGTTAGCTGGTTATAACAAAGCTGTAGCACTACAAACCATATGCAAAAGCCAAATAAGACAGAGGTCGAACCCAGAGTACCAAAGACTGAAGTGGCAAGCTTCGAATCTTTTAGAAAAAACACAAATGTGAAAAGTGCACCAACCTAGAAATAAGGGAACCCAAACTATTTCGTTTTATTCACTTTTTAGCCCAACCTTGAGAGCTAACCATAGTGTGCAGAGAAACAACTAAACTCAAAAACATAGACAAAGGGCAACCCAGTAGAGGAAATTGTAAACACTGACTATTCGGGCACAGATTCTTATTAACCAAACTGTTCATTCGGATAATTCAAACATTTCCTCTGAATCCGACCAGCATCGTTAAAGACTTTTTATGCTTCGTCAAACTGTATCTCAAATCTTCACATAAAAGATAATTTTTTAGGACAAAATAGGAAGACAACTTTTTCTTTCCAACTTCATCAAATTGTTCTTTCGAAAAAAATATTCATCAAATTGTAAAATAACAAAACTTCATCAACGCCAGCAACATATATAACCAAGTTGATGTTTTTTATTTCATATTTTTTTGAAGGAACATAGCATGTTAAACTCGATGAACATACTCATAAAAGCTCATATATCAATTCAACAAAATCAACTACTAACCTTGTAAGCTACCCATGTTACCGATCTCAGAAGGAATCCACCCGGAGAGATTATTCACATTTAAGTATAAATCACTGAGCTCAGTCAAGTTAGCTATCTCCCTTGGTATCTCCCCATATAAAGAGTTGTAATGCAAGTACAGTCCAGTCAAGTGCTTGAGCCCAGCAACAGCTGGAGGAACCTTGCCATACAAACGTTTTCCTTGCAAAGAAATGTTAGCTACCTGTCCCTTCTCATTGCATGCTACTCCTTCAAATGAACCATCACATGGATCGCCATTGATAGTCCATGAAGAGAGATATCGCTCTTCTGGGTCTAAAGCTACTTTCATGTCCATGAGTGCTCTGATCTCCGTATATGCCCCAACCCAAGTGAAGAGTACAAGCAGAGATAATATAAATGGTTTAAATGCCATGTCTGGCTTTGTTTCATAAACGGTAGAAGATGATTCTCTCTTTTTTTTATCTTTCTCTCTCTGGTAACTGGTAATTCTCCCTGTGTTTTTGCCTTGCAGAGAAGCAGAGAAGCACTCTTCTTTCTCTTCCTCTTTCTCTGGTTCTCTTACTGTTCAGTGTTGTGGGGAAGATCATGAGAAAGAGACAAAGATGCAGAGACGTCCATACTTTCTCTTCTCGGTGGGAGTGTGTACTAACTATATGGTAAACTCATAAAGAGAGGATGGAAAATCTGGTTTTGACTTTTCTTTTTTGGTATGACTAATGATGCTTACTGGCCGTTGGGTTTGCTTACTTTCTGAGTTGCCATGGGACTTCAGACAGACTAAGGTGCATGTTAGTGGTCTTAGTTCAGGTGATGTAGCGGAGACTGTGGTTGACCATAGTGGTGTTTCACCTCCACGTTAGCATACTCTTTTCTGATGGAGAAGGTTTCACATAAAAAATACAGAGTCTGAAATTTTAATTTTAGATTATACTTATGCATGCTCTTTAACATCACTATCTATGTATTTATTATGGAACATATACATGTCCCATCCTAAATAGAAGGATCAAGACAAATAATATTTTGTTTTGAAGCCACAATTATTATTAATTTAATATATTAAAAGTTGAAAATTAATTAAAACAAATAAATTTTATTAAAAATTAATATTATCGAATATATTTTTAATTTTATTTTGACAACAGAGTAATAATATTATAGCTTTAACCTTTAAGCTAAGCCATAGTCTAATAAAGCAATTCAAATAAATATACGATAAATAAAGAAAAAATTATAAAAATATCAATAAATCATAATTTGTGATTTAATAGAAAATCTCATTATTAAAAAAAGGTCATTCTAAAATATAAAGAAATATTAATAATAAAAATTATGAACTCTTAATTTTATTAAAAAAATTATTCTATTAGTTTCATTCAATAGATTGAGTCATTCCTATTATTAATGCTTTAAAATTTTTTTTACTATTATATAATTTTGTAAAAAAAATAATTAAATCGAGTATAAATAATCAGCCAATCAAATGGATCAAATAAATCCATTGAAGGGATCAACTGTGGCCACGTGGTTACTTAAGGGCAGTCAATTATCAAACCAAGATTTGCCATGGAAATTAAACCGAGTTCGAACGACATGGAGATCCCATGCTTGCAATCTCATTGAAAATCCGAGCACATCCCAAGCACCTCCGTTAAAATTTGTAAGTAATAAAACCGAGTTAAAAGAATGTTGATCATAAGCCGTTGATATACCTAGCCTAGTGTCTTCACGTGGACTAGAGTGTATGTAATGACTAGAAATCCAAATGGAATTGAAATTATTGAGGTTAATTTTTGAATTTTGATAGGTGTAATTGTGGCATTAAACGTAATTTTGAGGGCCTGTCTTGGTCTTGGTCTTGGTCATGGTCTGTGCTGTGCCATACTCTGACAGTGACAAACTGTTGCCTCTATTCTGTTGTCGTTGCTCTATCATTTTTAATATTCTCGCTTTTAAAAATTTTAATTTTTCTTCTCGTTTTGAAGAACGGAGAAAGACAAATACAGTGTGTCATTTTTAGAAATGTAATTTATTTATATTATAATATTTATAACAAATATTTTTATAATTTTTAAAAATATTATTTATTTTTATTAAAATATTTATAATAAATTTTTATAATTAAAAAAATAATAACTCTCTAATAAAAATAAAAATAGTGATATTTATTAAATAAATTCTTAAAGTGTTATTAATTTTTATCATTGGTAGGTATATTTTGATGAAGATTGATTAAATTTAAGATATATAATTTAAATATATATTTTGAATTCAATTTTAATTAAGTATCATCATTTAAGTGGAATGTATGGATCCCATTACTTCAAATTATCTAAAAAAACCTTTTATCACATCAATTTTTAAATATTTAAAATTATTAAATTAAGATATAATATATTTATTTATATCAAATAATTCCTATTTAAATTGATAAGTTATTATATTATTTTTAAATATAATTTATAAATTTTAAATTAATAAACTTAATTTAAAATATTATAAATTATGTATAAATTATAAATTATAAAGTCGACGGTATAAATTATTAAATATACTATAAAAAAATTATACGGATAAATTATAAAAAATAATTAATAATTTTATATTTATAAATATTTTTAAAAATAAATTTATCAAATATTAAATGAAAGATAATTCACCCTTAAAAATTGTACAAAACGTGTCATATTAAAAGAATACATATTTTGTATAAAGGATCAAAGCTTGTGATAATTAGAATATGCTTATTCTTTTTTCTTTTTTTTTGTATATAAAGAAAATTCAAACTCACTCATCATTGTAGTGTCTAGTCGAATACAGGATCAAACACCTATTCTCGAGAGATACATATTTATAGATTATATGATACCCGTCCTTAATAATTAATGCATGTAGAGGGATCACCTTATAACGGTACTAAATATGGGAGAAAACCCTTGACTTTCATATTGATGCGTCAATCGAAATGAATCTATGACAACCTAAACCCAAGACCACAATAAAAATACATCGATCATCACCTAAGCCTAAACCACCAAACCACCCCAGTTGGGTGTAGAATATGCTACTTCCTTGCTGGGCGTATATAATACCAATGACTATGAAAATTTTGACAAAACTAATTTAATAAAATTATAATAAAAAATTTATAATTTAAAATATATTTTAATATCTTAAATTATAAAATTTCTTTATTTGGAATAATAATAAAGATACAAAGACGAAATATTATAAATTATAAGCTCAATTTTATCTAAATTATTAAATATACTATATTTTAACAAAAAAATTAGATGAGATAAATTATAATTAAAAATAAAAATTGGATAAGAATAAGTACTCAAAATTTAAAATATTTTTATTTTTTAAAAAATAATTCAATAAATTATTTTAATAATTTTTCGATTTTATATAGTCCTAAAGATTATATTTAAAAAATAATTCAATAATTTATCGATTTAAATAAAAAATTATTTGATATAAATAAATATATTATCTCTTAATTTTATAATTTTAAATTTTTAGAAACTTGTATAATAAAAGTTAATATCCTTATTTTTATTTGAGAAAGTATTTGTTACTTCTATAAATTAAAGGGATATTTGTCATAAATATTTAAAAAAATATAAGTAATATTTTTAAAAATCATAATGAAATATTTATCATAAATATTATGATAAGTGATAAGTTATATTTTAAAAATCACACGAGCAAATTTATCTTTCGCACTTTTGAAAATCATTTTAAATTTAAGAATAAAAACCACTGTCAAGTACTACTACTATATAACAATTTATTTTTTTCTTGATTAATATTTTCCACATACCTATATTTTTTAAGTTTTGTTAAGTATTGTGTAAGTATAAATCAAATTTCTTTCTCAAGGAAAAATTCGAATATATTTCTTATAACATAAAAAAAAATTATATTATTTACTATTCATCTCCAACCGAGTAATGATATATGGTTTAAATTTGATCATCCGTATAAAAGCACAAAATTTTGACAATGCTATAGTTTGAATTAATAAAATTGTCATTATTTTACATAATAAAAATTATTTGAAACAACTAATACAACGACCTTACATATATATTAATTCATTGATTTTTTTATATTTTATTTTAATTACAAGTATTTTTTTCTCACTTTCATACATATTATGATGCCTTCTATTGAAATATCTATCAAAATTTAAAGAGGTTGAAGATAATTTCTTACTATATTATAATTTTTCTTTTTTGATGAATTTTAGGACTACTAACTTTCATCTCTATCTTCATCAAATTATAGGAGGTTAAAAATTTTTTATTCCCAACTCATCAATGAAAATTATTATATACCCATAAAGCTCGTCATGACTATGTAAACCCCATAGAAACCAATAGAAAGAGTACAATTGCATGAGTTTATATTTTATAAGCATAATACATCTATATCTTAGGAACAATAAAATGGTATTGTTACATCGTAAAAGAAAATTTATTCCAATAATTACACAACAACTTAAATTCATTTTCAAACAATATATATATATATATATAAATTATTAGTGAATGGTCGTGCGTTGATGGTATGTTAACTTTTCTTTTTTGTTTGTTTAAGATTTTTTCATGAAGTTTGAAGATATGCATAAAATTAGTTTCAGTGGTTACTTATGCGTCTACATCTACATCGCCCAAGCTTAAATCTTAGTCATGATTAATGCCTTGACAACACTCAAAATAGTTGAAAATTAAATGCATCTCCTCTCTCTTTTTTTCCTCTCTTCGTTAGTAAAGAAGGATAGATTCTCCTAAAAAGACAAGTCTCAGCTTTGAGCTGATAAAAAGTGCTTTTAAGACTCAGAATATCTAGGGTTTTACAACTACGTGTTTGTAACTCACACCCCATTTGGGGGAGAAAACAGAAATCCCATATAAGTTATTTAATTTCCAATCTTCATTGGGTTCAACTAAACAATAGAAATAATTAAACAGAATCACCAACCCCAAAAGAAGGTTTGATAATTGATGCAAATTGCAAAACATATTTTACAATTTCTATAGTACTGCTTTTTAGGTGCTTATAGATCTTGGTCTGCTGAACCATTTTAGACCACCTAGCTATCAAGCAGTATTCTATGTTAGTGGGGCTGTTGTTCTTGGCAAACAAAGAATTTTTATCTTGCGATTATTTTAAATTTGGAATTGCTTTGTAGGAGGCATGCGTAGGCCTAGCTCAACCCTTACTGACCTAAACTTTTCTAGTTACTTTGCAGATGGACAAGGCATCTCTTCTTGGAAAAATGCCATGCATGAGCATGAAACCCTTTTTCATCATCAAGAAGAACAATTGTGGTTTTTTCCTTTTTCTTATATATATATATATATATAATGCATCACTCTGTGTAAGCTATTGCACTACTTTCTTTCTTTCTTATATGTCTTTGTCAATGAATAATGTAATTGGACAAAACAAATTTTAAAATGTCTCTCTTGTCACAATGTTTTGCAACAAACTGTAATAACGAGTTCATTTCTATTTTTTTATTTAAGCGTTGATATCTTGTTACCATATCAAGCCATTTGAGAACCCACTCAAAAATATAATTTCATGTAGAGGGTGATCAACTCAAAAAAATAAAAATAACTTTAAATAAATAAAAAAATTTATTTTCCCAAATATATTTGGGCGATCGAAATACTCTTAATCTTTAAGAAGGCTATATAAATGATTATCATGATATCAATGGTGATTGTCAATATTCCATTTACTTTATAGAACATTGTTATTTCTTTATTGTATTTTTTATTCTAAATTCGATTTATGATAGGAGAAATCTAGCTGGGTTTAACAGTTGTGAATTATTTAGTCCAACTTAACCTTTCTGTGGGTGGCATATGCATATATATATATAAAGCATAAGCTGGGTCTCTTTTCCTTTGCAAGGGTCAACATCGAAATGAAGAGCGTCTTTTGTGAGAAAAGCTCGTAAAAGCAGATGGATTATATAGAAATTTCATTCCTATCTTTCACTCTCCACTCTCCATCATGGAGCATAAAGTTCTTATAATGATGCCAATCAGACAACCGTGTATAAAATCTACGTTGTGTTGTTGTGCCCACACTTTATGGGGACTTAAATGTATACATTTTATTTGCTCGTAGCATGTTCTAGAATAATGTCGATATTATATATTAAAAAAATTCTGATGAATAAACTTTAAGATCATTCATATTAAATCAATGAAAAAATATAATACGAAACATACCTAAGTTTATACTATAGAATTAATCTTTAATCAACCACATAATTATAGATTTTCCAAATTCTGAATATTAAGGGGTTTTCATAGAGAAATCTTTTCATCATTCATTGTGATTCTTCTAATAATAAGATGTCATAATAGAATCCTATTTATATTTAGGTTTGAGGATCATAACCTAATAGGTATAAGAATTTTTGTATAACCAAATAACTTATACTGTTTATTTTTATTCAACCCATCATTAAATAGAAATAAGACTCAGGTCTCTACATATTAAAAGACTCATACTTTTAGAATAAATTAAGCCCATAATTTAGACTGGATTAACTTTTATGATGATATGTAATACATAATTAATATATTTATAACTCATATTATTATATTAAAATCCAACAATCTCCCATTTTGGTCATATATGTTACCTTATAATTGTGTTTTACAATTTTATCAGCTCAAAAAATTATTATCTTTTATAAAAGGATCTTTAATAATTTCATCCATTATTTATATCAATATAGAAATAAGATGATCTTCATTACATTTGTCGTAACTAGACCTTCAATAATCGCGTATATCAATACAATCAAATGATAAAAATCAAGTATAGATATGTAGTATAGAAGTTATATGCAATATAATCTTAACATGTCTATTTCTAACAGGTTCACTTAATAAAATCTACTTTAAAAAAATTAAAATGCCAATAAATTGAAAATTTATTACTTAAATAAATAACTTAAATCATGTCTATAACTGAATAGCATCCAAAATACAACTCCACTAAAATTTTATATCTTCAAGAGATATAATACTATTATGAGCAATGTACTCGTAAAAGACCTTTAGGTAGTAATCTTTAATGATTGAATCAATAATCATAGAGTTTGTTTCAATGTGGTCTATGAAACTTAACCACTCTAAAAACTCTTTTTAACAATTAGAAACTTGAAATCTACATGTTTTGATTGCTCTTATCATTATCCGAATACAACATTGTTATTTTATTGTTACGTAATATCTTTAATAGTCTTTTAATACTAAATTATATTTCTGTAAGCCTCATGCATCAAATTTAAGGGTACTACGATTATTTTACATAATATTTTTGTAAATACACGTGCATAATTAGTAGATTATCGACAACTGTTGAGATTTAATAATAATTTTGAGCATTTGATTTGGTTAAGATTGAATTTATAAGTGGATTCAAATGATATTTTTTAAAACAGGTGTGTATAAGACCTATATATCGATACTGAGAAAGAAAATGTATCCATACATATCTGTAACTGAAGAAAGTATTGATACTTGTAGCTTAAGTATCGATACATATTCATGTAAAGTACAATACTGCAGCAAAGACAAAGACGAAGTGTAGCATAAGGAAGTATCGATATTCTTAAAGAAGATATCGATACTCGTGAGTCAGGATTGAATGTATCGATACTTTAGAAAAAGTATCGATACTTATACAAGAAAAAGTACGATACATCAAGATGGAAGTAAAGTTTTGTGTGTGAAAATATTGATACTTTTAAGAAAGATATTGATACTCATAAGTCAGAATTAAATGAATCGATACTTTAAAGGAAAGGTATCGATACCTGCACCTAAAAACATTCGATATTTGAGAGTTAAGTATCGATACTTATGGTCGACGAGGTATGATATGTCTAGATGACAGAGAAAGGATGAGAATGAATAAATGTATCGATACTTCTGAGAAAAATATCAATATATGGAGCAAAAATATGAAATATATCAATATTTTATAACGAAAGTATCAATATTTTCTACAAATTTGCATACATTGACAACATTCTGATAAAGGAAACAAAATATCTACCTTATGATACACTCATTTTACCCATTTCTAAAATCTTCTTCTTTTCAATCTATCAAGGACAACTTTATATTTTACTTAAGCACTATAAAAAAGGGATTTAATGCAAAAATTATTTAATTTCACCATTATTTTCTTCTCTCGCAAACTCTCTCATCTCTCTCTCTTTTCTTTCTTTATAATCTGACTAAACCACCCTTATTTTTCATGGATTCCATCGATTAAGCTTCATTTTTTTAACCCAAATCAAACTCCCAGCAAAGTTCTTAATCCGTTATTGACCTACATTGCCCAATTGAGCAAGATTTAAGCTTAAGAAATCAGTTAGGGTTCCAACCATTTAGATTTCACACAGCTAGTAAGAAGCTTATCTTTCTAAGTTATATTTGAGTTTTGGATAAGCTTCTAAACCTGATTTAAGTTCAAATCTCATAATTTGATATGTTTTCATGACTAGGATTTATTGTGAATAGATAGAAATAATGAATTAGGAATCAATTTAGGTAAATATGAATTTAAAGGGCTTGATTTTTTTAACAAATAGTTTAATAGAGTATAAAGCCTCAATGGATTTGGTGTTGACTAAGAAAAGTAGAAATATAAGCATGATCATTTCATATGTCGATTATATTTATCGTATTAAATACGTGAATAATAAAAATATGTATGTATATATTTTCGACAACGATGCTCATATAAGGGACATCCGAGAAGTGCTGAGGAGTGGGTGTAAGAGACTCTCCCTTTGAGGGATCCCCCAGGTAGCCTGCCAGCCTCTCCGGGCTCGCCCACCTGGCCCAAGTAGCTAGTTGGCCCACTTGAGGCCCACCCACTTGATTAAGGTATTGTTCCACCTTGGTCCTGTTAGTTCAGACACTTGGGAGCTACAGCCTCCTCCGTAACTTGAACCTAGGCACAAGGGCTTTTACTCCCCCAATGGGGACACCTCTTAGCCATCTTGATTGCGGTTAGCTATTTAGATCAGGTGGACGGACCTGGAGAGGCTGGCAGGCTACCTGAGGGATCCCTCGAAAGGGGAGTCTCTTATAGTGGAGATTAATCAGAGAGTATTCACCCTCCTTATATAGTGAGTGGGATTTACTTATTTTATTTATACTTTCATAAATATTTTTATAAATGTTTTTAAACTTAATATTTTATTATTTTAAAACATTAAAGGATTGCTTGTTAAATGTATATTTATGTTTTGAAAAAAGTAAATGATATGACCTATGACTGATTTGATTTATACTGAGATTGGTATGTTTGCAATAAATGATTCTTTTTACATGAACATAATGATTTCATTGGTATGATATATGTATATGATTATTGTGATTTGATATTATTATGATTTATATTTGATTTGATTGATAGATATTGAGGTCGAGGAGATTGGATTTATAGCTACTGAGTAAGTAGTCTAGAACAGACCTAGATAGAGGTCGCTTATTTGAGTATAAAATAAAGTAGCCTGAATAGACTAAGGCAGTGGGTATCTAGATAAGTGAGTGCATCGGTGGGGTCAGTATAAGGGAGACAGTGTTTTTATTTGTGATAGAGTAACCCACTAAGTAAGTTTATCAAAGACAGTCATGTATAAATTCACATACTACTTTAGGCTAACATCAGTGATAAGCCCAGTTTGTTTGATAAAAAACTATTTGTCATATTATTTTAAATCCATTGACAATGTTTATAAACATATATATTGTATGTTGGATTTTAATATGAGGATATTCACTAATAGCTTAAGATTACTCCTTATCAAAGTGATCGCCAAGAAAAGATTGCCAGCCATAATGATTTTGATATATATAGTAGGCCATAATTTTAAAATAAAAGAAATATTTTTATTAGGTATTTTATTAAAGTGTTTTACTAAAGCTCTCTTTTTTCTTATATTTTAGTTTTTTATCCATTTTCATACAATATCCACTCACTGAGTGTACGTTAGTATACTTACCCTTTTTTTCAATTCACAAGTAAATTTTGAGCTTGGTAGAAGTGTTAGAAGGTGGTGATAGTGTCAAGATTGTGCATTCAGGTATAATTCTTAAACTCGACTCATATCTTATTTTGTAGAGTCAATTGGGAGAATTTAAAAAGTTTATGCTTTTCTCTCTTTTTACAGGTTTTTTAAATATTTTTTATTATTTGTATTTGACTATGTAAATGAGGGATTGTACTGCTCTATAGTTTAAAATTTTTATATACTGACGTATGAATTTTATTATAAAAATGATTAAGACGTTTCAGAAAAATGATTTCAATGATTTGATATTATATATTTTCCAAGTTAATGATGATATATAATTTGAATTGATATGGTTAATGTTAATTTAGAATATTTTTGGATATTATAGCAGTGTTTGAGATTTGACTGTGAATAAAGGAGTATAAAAGTTTGGATGGTTTACATTGGGAGTATTTTAAAGGTTTTTACTAAAAATAGATATCATACTAATTTTATAGATTTTTGCCATATGTTTTGGATATAAGGAATACATGCTAAGAATCTGTGACGGTTATCACGTGTAGGTCTCCTGTCAGGGACATGACAAATTTACAACCTAGTGATAATATTCATAACTAGATTTCGTGATTTGAATGTGATATGAATAACAATACCTATGAGAAAAATAGATTTAGAAGGGAAAAGCTTGAAGACATAGTTATATCACATGAATTTATTAATGTTCCAAAGTCAATAAACTTAAAGAGGCATTTCAAAGGTTTATGCAAAGGATTATAGATTAAGAGTTGGTGATATGCGAATAAGTTAAGAGAGAAGTTTTAATTGAAGAATTAAGACTGATCCATCTTATTAAAATGAGAGAAGACTAAGTTTAAGTCCAATATTAAAGTTTTTTTTAATTAGTCAGCATTGAAGACCAGCTTATTTGTTTGGTCTTTATTCTATTTTAAGTAGTTTTAATTTTTCTTGTAAACCAATGTTGACTTAGCCCAAATCCATAAAGCATTTGGGTTTCTTCTTATTTTTTTAGGGTTAAAATTTTCTTTTAAGGCTATAAATAGCCTCCAAAATTGTAAGACAAGGAAGATATTATTCTTGAATGAATTCTGATTTCTTTTTCTCTAAGTGAGACATGACTAGTCTTTGTGTTTTTTTTTTTGAGACTTGCAATTGACTTATCAAAGATTAGTAGTATTTGTGGTGTCAAATTCCTCTATAAATATATTCTACATTCTTGAGTACATGGTTATTTTTAGGTTTAGAATTTTTTTCTTACATGATTAAAGGATTTAAAGTTTTTGAACACTTAATTTGAGGGTTTCAAAACTAATTATTCTTAGAATTTTTACATCAAAATGCCTTATAAAATACTATGAACTCTACTATTATAGTGAAAAAAGTTATAACTGTCTACTTAGCATGCTTTTAAGAAATAATTCTTTTAACTAACAAATAGATATAGCTTGATGTAGATTTTATTTATATTGACATCCATCTAAATTGGAATCTGATCAGATAATAATCTTTATTTTATCTTTTTCTTATATATAAATATGTACTTGTTTATTCTTTGTAAATATTGAATGACTTATTTGACAGCTACCTAATGATCGACTCCAAGATCATTTAAGTACTTGCCTAACATTATGAAAATGTACACAATATTTGAATGCGTACATATTTTGATAAACTTTATATTCTTTACTGTTAATGCATAAGAAATATTTTGTATTTCTTGTGAGACCTGAGCTTAGACCCCGAGGGTATTAATATCATTTTGTACTTATCTTGTTTATGTAATTATATTTATTTTATACCCCGTACGCGTGTGGGTAAAATTCTATATTCATTTGAGGAGTTGGGTTGGTTATAATAAAGTTCCAAGAATGAAAATGAGAAAAATATAAAATTTGTTCAGTTGAATACAGAATTCGTTCGATCGAATCGGGCGATTCGTTCGAACGAAGTCCCAAGACATTCGAACGAACCAAGGAGGAACTCTTTAGAAATTAGGGAGCTAAATTCGTTCGATTGAATAAGAGTTCGTTCGGTCGAATTGATCATTTCGTTCGAACAAAAAATCGATCGGTCGAATAGAAGTCCCAAGACGTTCGAACGAACCAAGGAGGAACTCTCTAGAAATCAGGGAGTTAAATTATTCGATCGAATTGTAGTTCGTTCGAACGAATCCTGCGATTCGTTCGATCGAAGGCATCGTTTGTTCAAACGAATGCTAGTTCGTTCGATCGAACAGGCGCAAAATGACGATTTTACCCAC
>JAVXUL010000021.1:8759252-8770907 GCA_035590515.1 Trichilia minutiflora | reverse complement strand
GGGCGGGGGCTGGGGCGGCCATGGCCCCTCTCAACAGTAAAGTGGCTCCGCCACTGCGTGCAGGACCGACACGCCCGTTTGCCACCTCTAAGGTCCACATTTTTTCAGTGGAGTTGCCGCGCTGGGAACTTTAGCGCGGTCGATGATGCTTTTGAAACTTTGGAGTTTGGTCTAGGTTCAGGTTATAGGTCCACTTCTACGTATATTTGGGCTGTGTCTTTAACAAAACCCACCAAGTCAGAGATCTCATAATGGGTCCAAGAATTAGGGCAGATGCTAACTTTTAGAACCGGATCGAGACGGCTCAATTAAGGATATCACTGTGACAGTATATCATATCAACCGCAGGCGAGTGACCCGGTCCTGACCGCTATCTGCAAACATGGTTCGCGGCATGCATGCACGTTTCAAAAGAAATCTTCTCGTTCTCAATAACTACTTGTTATCATTTCTTCGTTCCTGCCGTACGTGTCACCCTCAAATTCCCCATTCCCACGGAAACCTCACAGTCTCTCTCCTCTTCCCCTTCCCTTTCTCTGTCGAAATTTTGCATCTCTGCAATAAAATGAAGAAAATAATGATTTTGTATCTCTGTATTTTTTATTAATCATAATGAAATGAACAAGAGAGCAGAAATCAATGTCGAATCCCGCTGAGAACGAAGATACACCAATTGCGTCAACACCAGCGTCGATACTTGCCAACTAAGAAAGATTCCGCCGACCCCGTTTCGTCGCATGGAGTTCCATAATTTGGAAGATAATAATCCGGACAACGAGGAACAATCGCAAAACGACGAATAGTCTATACTTTTAGCTTCTTCTCTCGGTTTGAATCATATTAAAACAAAATACGCTTCGCCTCTCAGATTCTCTTCTTCAGCTATCGATCCCTCGGATGCCGAGAATGAGACTAAGAGGGATAAAATTGAGGCTGATACCAAGCCTAAATTCGTTGTTCCTCAAAGCAAAAAAAGGCCGACGTGGGAATCAAGTTTTCTTTTTTTATGATTGTTAGTTTTTTCTAAATATTGTGGATCTTCTAATGAATATGAGAAATAAATTGAATTATGAAGTACTTACAGATGATTAGGAAAATTAATTGTTCAATTTAGGATTGTGTGATTGTTTATAGGCAAAAAAGCAGAGATCTGCAGTTGGATACTACATCAATGTGTTTCTAGGATTTGGCATTTCTTAAAATTTTTCTTGCTGTGTGGCCAACAAATCTATTTATGCTCTACGACAATGGATGTTTTAAACTTTCATGATCTTGGAAAAGTCAGCTGACAAACTCTATTTCCTTGACAATATATTTTTCTGTTCGTGTCCGGGATCTGAGATGATTGTGTCGAATTAGTAGTCAGATGATGTGACATCTGTAATTGTTTAATTTTTTCTTTCCACTATTTGCAATCTAGTTGAACTCTTTTGTTTTTGTTTATATTTCCATGGTCATGTTACTGGTCAATTCTCACTTCCTGTTATTACAGTTGACAGATTTTGGGCTCTCTAGGGTTGGTCTTATACACAGCACAAATGACTTATCAGCTCCCTCACTTGGCAGTGCTGGACTTCTTGGAGACGATGAACCTAAAACTCAACCTACATTGCTTAGAGAACAGCGCCAAACGCAGTCGGTTGTTGGCACTCCTGATTATTTGGCACCTGAGATTCTTCTTGGCATTAGCAAATTATTTGCCAGTAGAGTAGCATATGTTAATAAGAAATGAGCATATTCACTCTTAACAGATTGTTTAATGGTTCACCCTTTTCTCTTTACACAGGAGCAACTGCCGACTGGTGGTCTGTGGGTATTATTCTTTTTGAATTGCTAGTAGGTATTCCACCATTCCATGCACAAACTCCTCAGGTAGGCATTCAACTATGACTATAAATTTATACGATTTCAGACATAGTTCCTTCTCCGTTTTCTTTTTGGTCTAAAAATTCATTTGCATATTATGGATGAATATTCTTCTTGAGTTTTTTTAACTCACGAATGTTGAATTCTTAGTTTTAGACTATTTGACTTTTATGGGGTTACATCCTGACATCATTGACCAGTGAGTCCTGTTGACCACAGCAAATTTTTGACAATATAATGAATAGAGATATACCCTGGCCCAAGGTACCAGAGGAGATGAGCATCCAAGCTTACGATCTAATTGAAAAGTAAGATTTATGAAAGAGATCTATGCATTGTCTGTCTGTTGAACTGTGGAGCTATTTTTAATCACGTCCTTCTATGAAAACTTTTGATATGTCTATATTTAAAGACGATATTGTTCTCTTTGTTGGCAACTTCTTCCCTTTTAAGAATCATTACTACCATTATATGCAAGTTATCTTGATAATTGAGGTACCCTATTGATTAAAAGTTGAGAACTGATCGACCTTTATATTACTTGAACAACCAATGTTGTATTTTATTTCAGATTATTAACTGAAAATCCAGTTCAAGGACTGGGAGTCACTGGAGCCAGAGAGTTAAACTGTTAATAGTTGTAAAGACTGACTAAATTTTTTAGTATAACTTTAGGAATTAAGCATACTTTTGTTGCAGGTGAAGCAACATCCTTTTTTCCAGGACATCAACTGGGCCACTCTTGCAAGACCAAAGGTCATTTTATGTTTCCATTACTTTTCTAATGTTATAGTTTACTTAGTTGCAATACTGGCTTCTCTTGGTGGCTGCAGGCTATGTTTATACCAGCAGCAGAAACACTTGACACAAGTTACTTTGTGAGCCGTTATGTATGGAAACCAGAAGATGAAAATGTTCTGGGAGGTAGTGATTTCGACAGCTTGACTGACACATACAGCAGCGGTTCATACAGCAACACAGGATGAAGATGTGGGGCCGTATTTTTATTTTATGTGCTATCAACCTCTATGCACATAGGGCTCCCGGTGGATCAGATCCCGACACCAATATAGTTTTGATGAAGTCTTTAATCGGATTATTTTAAAATGCTAATTAAGTACCCCAATGTGTGTTGAAGCATGAAGGAACAAACTTAAACCAAAATTTTATGAGAATTATAACATGAATTTGATCAGAGTACTGGCGTAGCCCTATGTGATCAATATTTAATTTTCCTGACTTTCTTTATTCTGTGAAGCAGGGGGATGAGTGTGGAAGCTTGGCAGAATTTAATGCACCGGCTCTCGCTGTGCAGTACTCGTTTAGTAATTTCTCATTTAAGGTAAAACCTGTCTGATCTAGATAAGTATTTTCTATTGTCATTAGAAAACTCCGAATGTTCTGAAATAAAATAATTGCTTCCTGTTTATGTACTCTGCTTCAGAAGAATTGCTTCATAAAGTTTTGAATGGTTTTATAAATTGTTTCTCAAGTAAAGTAATATTGCTTTTAGAGTTGCTATGATTTAATCTCATCATCAATTTTTACAAACTAATCTTGGAAATTGTTTCAAGTATATATTAAATTCTTCAAGTTTGAATTGAGTCAATTTGGCCTTTGGTTCAATTTCATCAGCTAATTTGTAAGAAGAACCAACTTGAACCCTTTCAGGATTTTAACAGCAAAACTTAAGTCCAAACAGAATTGAATGACCCTGTTAAAACTAAAAGTAAATTTTGTGAACACAAAAATTATCTTAGCCAATTTCTTGATATCATTGCATTGTTAAGCTTCAAATATTTTCATATCAGTGTGTGAATTGCGGTATAAATTTAGAATTTTCGTCTTTTTTTCCCAGAACTTGTCTCAGCTGGCTTCTATCAATTACGATCTGGTGGTGAAGAGTGCCCAGGAGTCGGTAGAAGCCTCCAAACCCTCTGTTCCGTGACCAATTCATACTGTTCGCTGAAGGTATATTTATATTTATTTTAGAAATACGTATGTATATTCTCACATCTACTCGTACAACTCCCTGATTAATTCTACTGGTGTCACAATCAAAATTCCTATGTGGTTAGAAAAAAATCTTCAACCTGATTTGATGCGGTTTCTATTTGATAAATATAGGTTGAAAGCCGTTTGCAATGCTCACTGTCCACGCTCTCTCTGATCAGCTTATGATATATAAAGAAAAAATGGACATGGATCTTGTTAGTGATAGTTAGGCCTATCCAGCATCATGAGTCAGTCCATAAAAAAATCCATTCCACAAGGTCATCGTTTTTTCTTTTTTCAATCCTTTACCACTTTTTCTTTCATGCATATGTATGTGTGTATATATATATATATATATATATATATGGGCGTTCTTTCTGATAGATGAAGTTGAGATTCTGATTTGTGGATATTGTTTTTGTGTTTGTTCCATGGACGTATCTTTATAACTTCTTTACCTGCATGTATGTAATGTATCATGATATGGACATAAAATTCTGCTGTCATTGTGTTGTCCTATATCTATGTTAACTGAAAATTGCATGGGCGTATTCTATATGGTTATGCATTCATATGTATCTTTTCTTGTGGTCCTTGAAAATGTGACACACATAGTTTGCTCGTACATGCTGATAATAAACTTTGGCTTGATTTGTCGGTTTATTCTAAATTGGAATATTCCAATGCATACAATCGGAGAAGTGCGGACATGAGAGGACTGGGAATTTTTTTTCCCCTGATATCCACAGTATATATCTACAATTTTTAAACCTGTATTTTGTTCCCTTTGTAAGCATGATTGATTTCCAAAGTGTGGTTCCATTAATTCGTCAAAGTTCAAACTTTGGGTTTATGTTTCGCTTTCTATAATATATTTTATTGACACAAATTTAACCTATTTGCATGGTATTATTAGGGGAAAAAAAAGTTATAACAGTTGAGTAGTTGTTCATTTTCAAAATTATTCTGTAGTGTGAAATAAAGGGAAGCTTGTGAATTGGATGTCTTCCTAAATACACTGATAGTCTTCACATATAATAGTAACACCGATTTTCCACCTTTCACAAAAGATGATTTGTAAGAAATCATTATTTCTTGCAAAGCACTTCAATCCATAGTATAGACGACAATAGTAGGTGGGTGGAGTACACTACAAATTGGCCTTCTTTGAACTCGTTGGGTGACCAATAAAATAGAGAAGAGATGTAGTCATCACTTTGTTGTTTGTTCTTTGTTGCAATGATATCATATACCTGCTTTGTTTGATTAACAAATTAAACAATAAACACGGCGAATACTCAATTCCATATCCAAGAGGTAAGAAAATAGTATTCTTGTGAGTCGGAATTCCACTCAACACCACTCCTATTTTTGTATTCACTGGAGACAATTCCAAGTTTATTATACGTTACCAAGTACCATCATCAAAGATTTTAATAAATAATGGATTGGACCTCTTCTGTTTTAATTTAATTAGATAATATTTATCTAATAATATATTATCTAATCTTTCATAGTAGAATTAATTTTATTATTTATTAAATTATTTTCTTAAACATAAAAATTATATACACAACTAATTGGTGATTCTAAACACCTAAACTTTCACCAAACCCTATGGACTGATGAAAGTAGAAATAGTATAAAATGGGTCTCGAACTCTTTGAGAATAAAAAAGACTTAACATGAATTCGAATCATGTTATAGTAGAAATTAGAATTGTAAAAATTGAACTTTTGCATATATTTGACTGGAAAATATTAAATAAAAGGAAAGCCCAAAACTTGTTATGAAAAACAAGAAGAAAAAACGGAAAAAAGAAAAGAAAAGAAGTTGCTGATGATAATAATAAGTTAAGTTAAACCTATGACAATACACCCGGTCGGATAGTCGTGTTGGTAAGGTTTGGGACATTGTAGTCAGTATCTTATATTCGAATCACTATAATGTTTGATTGATGCGTCAAGTTGAAGGTCTCGATTTATTTTTGTGTTTAGTATCATTACGGGTGGTCCCTATATATGCACCTAATGATTAAAGGTAGGGTTATGTGATCTACGATTACGGACTTTGTAAAAATGAATATTTATCCCCATATACGATTACGGACTTTGTAAAAATGAATATTTATCCCCATACATGATTGGACGTCATGATAATCGAGTACGAGAGATTCCGAGTTACAAACAAAAGAAAAAAAACACAGAAAAAGAAGAAACCACGACAGTAAACACATTAATTTATTCTCTTCTACTTGATGTAATATTAGCTCGTGTATGCATCGTCATCAAGATCATGCCATTAGCTGCTATATAATTTCTTTTTTCTTTTTAATTAGCTAATGGTGCATTTCTTCTTTTTGAGTTCCTCTTTACGAATTTCATAGTTAATAAAGATTATGACACGATTTCAATTAACGGGATCATCAATCTTTCTGTTCTGCCTTTTATGGTTGTTAAAACTTGACACTCTTTTAAATTTTGTATTAATCTTTCAAAAGGACTTTCTTTTGCTGAAATCAATTGGGTTGATGATTGTTTACTCAACACTAATTACAAATATATAAACATACTTTATAAAAGCGAATGCCATTTTTGGACAGCCTCAACTTAATTTATGTATTCTTTTTTATCATGTTCATAGATGCAATATCCTAATATGTTGTGCATTTGTGAATGGAATAACTTGAGGTATTAAGGAAGCTTATTCATGGTGCCGTCCCAGCAGCAGATATCATTAAATTTGTTTTCTCATTCATGATAAAATTATAATACTAAATTCGTCTTAAACTCATTTCAAATTCAATATATAATTACCAAGCTTACAATGCCAATATTGACATAATATTAAATCCATCGAATATTTGCAGACTTTTTCTTTGACTTCTGTTTTTCTTTATATTTTTATTCTTTTAAATTTTTATCTACTAAAAAATATTTTTGTATTAGTTTAAAATAAAAATATTACATATAAAAATTAAATCTGTGAACCCCATGTCCATCGACAACATAATGTTAATTATAATATTTTTATAATAATTGATTAATCACAAAAAATTATGATTTATTTCTATCAATAATAATTAAAAAGATATGCAAAAAAATTTAATGACTAATAGTTTGGCAACAGTGAATTAATGTAGAAAAATGAAAATTTATTGTAATTTTATTGAATAAAGCCCAATTTTAATTTTATTTTATAATTAAAATATCTTATAAGTTTTTCAAATATAAATTTTAAGTAAAAATAAAACTAAAAAAATACATAAATATATCCAAGTGATTTAAGTTTATGAATTTTATAAGTTAGCTAAAAATAATATTATTTTATTTATTATATAAATATATCTATATATCTATCTATCTATATATAAAATAATTAATCATCCGCTGATATCAACAAATATTTTAAGACTTCCAAATTTGTCATAAACTCATCACAAATTCTTATTATTAATACTAAACTCTAAACCCACTCCAAATCTCATAAAAGCATTATTAAATCTATCACATATTCCGATATTCGTCAGATACCAATAAATTTACGAGTTTGTGGGCGAAATTGTCATCCCCATGCCCCGCCAATAATAAATTAACGTAAATGGGTAGGAACAGTAAAATTTAAAAGAAAGGGGGAATGACATATTCCCCTTATATTTTGAATAAAAGCCAATCACCCCTTTACTGGGTGATGTGGCAAAATCTGAAACATTGGATTTTTTATAATAAAAGGCTTGGATTATGCCACATCACCCAGTAGAGGGGTGATTGGATTTTGTTCAAAATATAGGGGGGAATTTGTCATTCCCCCTTAAAAGAAACCTTGCATTTGACAGTTTATTTTTAACATGCTTATCAAGTTTTTAAACAATATTAAGATAATTTTTAAACTAACATCTAATGATACATTAAATAAAATAGCACTACATTATATATTATAATTGATGTTTAGACAAAAATTATACTAAAAAGACATTGATTCACTTTAATTTTTTTTAAAGTTATGTTTAATTTATATTGTTTTGTTTTGTTTTGGCACTCTCAAGCGAACCATTAAGTCATTAACTAAAAGAGTGACTATTCGTTGTGCTTAAGGTGACTTGGGTTGGTTATTAGCTGTAAAGTGCATACGTGCAGCATCCAATATAAAATGATTAAGCCACTAGAACCAATAAATATATAAAGAAATATTAAAAACCATGATCCATATTGCAGATTCTTTCGACTATATATAAGATTTAAACCATAATGGGATTATGGGCATTGCCAAGTAACCATGCCTAGAATTTTCTATTCAGGTTTAAATATTTTCCTGGAAAAATGGCACTCATATATGTAGGCTTTTGTGAGTCTTCTTCAATATGATTGAATTAAGAAATAGGGTTTAATTAATAGATATAAAGTTTTTGTGCCTTGTCTTCTTCTTTAAAGAATTAGTATTTACCATTAATTATTTGACCTAATTCACAAACACTTGTCTCTCTCTCACGAATGATCATACATACGATTAAAGATTTTTAAGTAGAAAAAAATAAATTTATGATCAAGTCGATGATAAGATTCGATATCAATGATGACCCCTTAAACAAAAATTGAAGTATTGATGAAGATTTTCGCATTGTATTCATGATATTCTCCATCAAGAGAGTGACATATGTTTTATGATATTGATGTTTCAGTTCGGATGTCCTTGTTGCTTCCTTAGGATGTTGAAAAAATCTCTGTTTTTTTTAATAATGTTTTGTTATATTAATATGATATTAACAACCTATATATATATATATCGACAAATTAATTGCTTCAACATTGATGTAAGCGTATATATACATAATTCGACTGATTGAGATTGTTTCATGATCGATCAGAGTTCTCCTCAGTTGTTAAATATGTAAGTGTTATGACTTATGTGTGCGTCCGTAGATAATAACCTGCTATAGGTTTAAATTTGCTTAATTGATAAAATTCTTTTGAAATGATATAAAAGATTTAGAGCTCAAATTATACTCGTACTGAATTAGAAAACAAGTTATTTTATTTTATTTTAATATTAAAAAATAAATAAAAAATAAGAACTTATATTTAACATGTAATTTTTCATTTTCACATTTTATCGGTTTGATTTGTTATTATTAATATTTATAAAATAATTTATTATTGTTATGATTAAAAAAATGATCAAATGTTGAAAAAAATAGTTGGATATTTTAGTAATCTGTGTTTTTGAATGTATTGTAAGTTTCAAAAGTAGAATATACTATTTAGGTATATTTTAGTATTAAAATACTACAATTAATGTATATTAATGACCATAATAAACATAGAATTAAATTGTTTTTATATATATTCATATTTTTTTTAAAGAAAATTAATAAAAATCAATACATGATAAAGAATCACTTTTTTTTACAAGAAACATCACTTGTTTAAGAATTAATATTAAATGAATTGATATATATATAGCAGTCTAATATGAACATAAATTAATTTTAACATGGATATTGATTAAAAAAGTGATAATATAATAATAAAACAATAAATTAAAATTTGTAAAATATATATATAATAACATATATACTTTTTTAAATAATGGAATTATATTAGGACTTTTAAAGTTTATAATTAAATATTTGCATAAATTATCTAATAAATTGATTTTCAAAAATAATCTTTTCTTACCAAATTATAAGATAAACAATTGAATTTTTTAATTAAATAAAAATTTAGGCATATATATATATATATATATATACGCGCCTAACTTTTTTACAATAATCCCAAAATTGGCTAATAATCATCCGTCATAACCTTGTATTTGTTAGAAAGGAATTCGAATCAATAAAGAATCCAGTATTTGACTCTTGGTTGAATTGTGTTTTTGGACATATTATAATTGCTTCAAATGGCAAATTCACTTGCTGGACTAAAGTCATACATTTTCATCTTCTCTTGTTGAAAATGATAGGATAAATTATTTTTTATATTTTTTGTCATTGGCATATTACCTTATTTTTTTGAATCGTAGTCTATTTGGCTTATCTTTTTTAGTACTTTTCAATCTCTTTTGATTAAAAACTGTGTCAAATAAATAAATAAATAAATAAATTTTATAAAAAAAAATTTTGTATTTAAAATATAAATTTTTTTTTTAAAAAGTTGGCAAAGAAGAACTTTCTCTTCTCATTAAATACACATATAATATTTATTTTATTTCAAAAATATCATTCTTAATTTCTTCTTTCAAATATTTTATTTTAACCAAATCAAATATCCTTGATAATAATTTTAATAAAAAATGATTATTTCATTTATTATATCAAATAACTTTAAATAAAAATCTTATCTTAATTTAAATTTTTTTTTTTTTTAAGAGAAGTAAAAGATAATTTTTAAAATTTTAAAAAATTGCTTCAAGCTTTTAATACAACTTCGACATTGATGATTTTTTCTTAGTATTAATGTACCTTTCAAAAATACAAATTTTCCTGGAAAACCATTTCTAAGTACTTGCATATAAAAGGACACATTAATTCTTAATATCTAATTTCCATTATTTTAAATTAAAAGAAAGAAAATATTGTTTATTTATGTTAATATTTGCATAGAAATATGAAACTATTGAAATATAAGATCATTTGCTTACAGAAAATTCTAGCTGCCTTTGTTTACAAGTGAATAATTGATGGAAATACGAAGAAACAAAGAAATTAAAGCTCTGTATATGGAATTTATTGATTAATTAAAATGTGTTTAGAAATTCAAGAGAGTCATTTTCAAACATTGAGAAATGCTTTTTAATTTGAATACGTATTTCCTAGAATTTGACTAAAACAAATGAATGTTTTTTTTCTTTGTTAATGGAGAAATATTTAGAATAATTCTCGAAGGTAAACTTATCAAGGGCTTATCTAGGAAGAGTTTTTCTCATATTTCAAGCACTGAAAGACAAATAAAAAAATATTATTGTATTTATATTACATTTAAATTTGAGGTATTGCGACTATATTAGTTTATAACTACGATGAAATTAAGTTATTAGTTGGCATGAATTAAATTATTAATTTAGTAATGCTTGAAATATAATTTTTTTGGTATAATTATTGTGTAAATACTAAAGTGACAAAATATTATTGGTGAACAAAAATATAAAATTAATACAATTAATAAAATAAATATGCGAACTAAATTACAATCAATATCATAATGTTATATTAATTTGTATTCAATAATTTATATTTTTAGCATTATTTATTATTAATTATTGAGTATAAATGAGTAAATAATTAATAAATTAATAATGTTTTTCAAAAATAAAGATAAATTTTTATTAAATATTTTAACTGCTATATTTTTAAAATTAAAATCTAAATGTACCTTAGATTCAGTTATATGATAATTAAATAAATTACATGCAGTCATTGCAAGCAAATCCCATGATATATTCCCTTTAACCCTTTCAATTTGTTAGCTTTTTCTTTTTCTTTCTTTTTTTTCCAATTTCTTATTAAAAGAAAGAAAAAGTATAATAAAATAATATCCTAACAAAATTTCCTCATGTACTATCATTTCTTCAGTCATAAAAAGATTCTTATTATAAAATTAATTGTTAAGCTTCAACCAAGAAGTACTAACAAAGCTTGTAGATAGGGGTGACCTCTAGGTATCACATCCTTATCTTTTTACCCTACGCAATTATAAAATTATTTCTCCAATCAGTTACCTATAAAAAGTTGAAATTCAAAGGTTATATGCTTGATAAGAAGACAACATACCAGATTAGCTTATTCTCCCAAAATTT
>JAVXUL010000021.1:8730841-8754921 GCA_035590515.1 Trichilia minutiflora | reverse complement strand
TTACAGGCCTACAGGGGGTATTCTGTGTGATTGAGTACACCCTGGAGGTTTGTGGCGTCTGTCATAGGTGGGCCCCAGGGATCGGGGTGTGACAAATATAAATTTGATTAAATGAACTAGGTTTTGATCGAACGAATTTGGCACTTTCAAAGTCAGGGAATTTTCTAATTTTTTGTTCAAATGATCGAATGTTTGGCCGAATGAAACGATTGATTCGATCAAACGAATTACTATTTATTCAAACAAATTTGGGACTAGGACTAGGACTTCGTTTGAATGATTCGATCCCTTTGTTCAAACGAATTGCACATTTTCTCTCAAATCCTTTCCTTAACTAGAAAATATCATTGGGATCTCCCTCAAAATCAACCTAACATTTAATTT
Source organism: Trichilia minutiflora (assembly GCA_035590515.1). Taxonomy (NCBI): domain Eukaryota; kingdom Viridiplantae; phylum Streptophyta; class Magnoliopsida; order Sapindales; family Meliaceae; genus Trichilia; species Trichilia minutiflora. The sequence continues at coordinate 8,754,537 of JAVXUL010000021.1, read as the reverse complement.
CATTGAGGTTCCTGCGTTCATACCCTCAAAACTTCATTTTAAGCAATTCAACTCTTAAAATAAATTACGAAATCATATTGACTTGTCTACGACATACGAGAGAAATGCAAATACATGTGCAGTAAAAGTGTAAAATTATAGATATGCCCTTAGGGTTTGAGCATGGGGCTCACAAAGAAATGTCTAGTATACAAGTATAATTGAAAGTTTGATGTTTATTATAATGTATTTTAGACCAAACATAGCTCGTAGGTTTAGTGTGAAAATAGATTCATGGAAAAACCAAGAAAAGAGCACCGAAAGGTAGTAAAATGAATTATGAAATATCTCAAAGGTAGCCTGAATAAAGATTTGGTTTACAAGAGACCAAGTACAAGTGAGATTGAAATTATGGGATTTGTTAATACTGATTATGCTGAAAAATAAGTTGTTAACTGGCTACATGTTCACTGTTGCAATGTGTGTGATCAATTGAAAATCCTCTCTTTAATATGTTGTTGCACTATCAATAACAAAAACTGAATACATGACTGTCTTAAAAGCCATTAAGGAGGTTATACGGTTTAAGGGGTTTATGATAGAACTTGGATATGAGCAAGATACTGTCAGATTGTTCCTAAAGAATAATACAAATAAATGATACCAAATGCATAATATATTATGCACCAAATATGCAACAGATTGCTTGGTTCAAAAGATATTGTTTTGCAAAAAACAATTAAAAAATCAAGTAACCAAAAATGCTAGAGCTACGTCACAATTTATGAACCAATAGCTCTAGAAAAACTAATTGTTCCTGAATAGACAAATGTCTCTAAAATGACACAAGCTCTTAAATGAAAAAACAAGGTCTACCAATTATTCATATATGCATATAATAGGGCTCATAATAAAATAGTTATTGATATTGTATTTTCATAATTAGCAGTTAATGGGGTTATAAGTGATGATTATGAATCATAAATTATTGATGAATGTAGACAAAGGTATGATTGGCTAAAATGGAAGAAAGTAATTGTAATTAAGAAGAATTAACTTTTTTCTTGCCAAACATGAAGTATTTGAACTTGTAACTTAAACACTTAAAGATGTCAAACCCATTGGATACAAATCGGTGTTTGTACGAAAATATAACGAGAACAATGAGATTATAAGATATAAAGTATAACTCATTACTCAAGGATTGTTACAGAGTCCTAGAATTAATTTTGATGAAAAATATTCTTTTGTAGTGAATATTATTATATTTCACTTTTTAATTAATTTGACAATTTTTAAAACACTTGATATATGTCTTATATATTTTGTAACCACTTAATTATATGAATTACTTGACGCAAATATTTATATAAAATGTTTTGAAGGAGTCAATATGCTTAAATTATGTCAAACAAAACATTGTCATTTGTATTTAATTAAACTGCAATGATCCTTGAATAGATTCAAACAGTTCAAATGCATATGGTACAATCCTTTGATTGATTAGTTGATAAAAGAAGGATATATTAATAATTATTTATGCTCATACGTATTCATAAAAAAATTAGAATTAGAATTTGCTATTATCTCAATTATATAGATGATAAATATTGTTGAATCCTTAAAAATGATATTTAAAATGAAAGATTTGAAAAAAAATAAATATTATCTCGGTTTATAAATCCAATACAAATCTAACGAAATATTTATTCATCAATTTACATATGTTAAAAAAATTTGAAACTTTTTAACATGAATAAATCTCATTCATTACGGAATCTTATAGTTATATGATTTCTTGATCCTAAATATAATTTATTTCACTCTAAAAAGTGCGATGAAAAGATACTTGGTTCAAAAATATCATATCTTAATGCTAATGATATTTTATTATATCTAACACAATGTACTAAATTAAACATAATATTTGTTGTGAATTTATTGATTAGGTTAAATTCTTTACCTATTCAACGACATTGTAATGATATCAAATATATTTTATGTTACCTTTGTGAAACAGTAAATTTAGAATTATTCTATTTTAATGAATCAACATGAAATCTAGGTTTGGTTGATTATATAGGAGCTAGTTATCTTTTTAATTCTCATAAAACCAAATTGCAAGCAGAATATGTATTTAATTACAATAATATGCAATCTCATGATGATTTAGGAAGCAAATTTTTGTTGCCACCTTTTTCATTTATTTTGAGATTTTTGCACTACAAACCTAGAATATATATATATATATATATATATATACACATTCTATTATCCATTGTACTCAGAATGCATGCAACTTATCTTTTCACTTAAGAGAATTCAACAATAATATATGAAAATAATGCTATTTGTATTACTTAAATTAAAAGAGTTAAAGAGGATATATCAAAGATGAGGAAAAAAGTATATTTTACCAAAATTCTTTTACACCTATGAGCTCTATCAAAATCACCAAACTGATGTTAAATAGATTCGTTTATCTTATAATTTTATTAATCTATTCATCAAGATTCTACTTAATTATATCAATTTTTAAAAAGATGGTATATGGCATTGGCGTGCATCATCTCAACAAACTTGACACATTGATATTCTATTGATGGGTGGATTTCATCATAAAGAGTAATTGTATACTTTACTCTTTTTTCTTTGACCAAATTTTGTTTCATTGAATTTTACTGACAAAATTTTTAACGAGACAATATCAAGTATATATATACGAGATTAAATGAAAATCGTAAAATTTAAAGAGAAGTGTTATAATGCCATGCTTTTATTTGTTATTAGTGGTTTCCTAGTTATTTTTATTGGTTTTAAACACCACTCTATGTCCTTACTTAAATAAAATGGACACTCAACTAAATATAATTGGTCAAATAAGTGATGTATCCTTTTTATTCCTTACATTCAATTACAGAATATCAATCACATTTTTTATTCTATTTTATTTACATCTTAAGCTAAAAAATATATCTATGTATATAGTCATGAGTCTGGGCAACCTTCTAGGTTCTAGCTAAAATTCCCTTAGTCGATATTTTTTTATATTTAATACAAGTAACAATTGTTTTTTATTTATATAAATATTATTGATGTGATTATTAGAATGGACAGATAAATGAGTTGTATATAGCTCATATTAACTATCATTTAAAATTTGTATTTTAATTGATATCAAATTTATCAATAATTAAGTGAGTTAATTAATATTATTAATTATATTATTTACTATTATGATATGATTAAGTAATATTTATTAGTGAGTCATCTTGTAGTATTGTATCAGTACAATTGCCATTGTTTAATTAAAAATAGAAAATTTTATTTGTCAATTTTTTTATATATAAAAAATCCTAATTTATCGAATCGGAGACAGATATCAGCCGAATTGAATTGTCGTCATATTCAGAAGAGTAGTTCAGATAAAATCCACGGTTTGACTGCTTTGACATTTCAACAGAATAACATCTCTGGAATTTAAATGTAAGACCCGTTGAAGATTCAAGTCTTTACCGTTAAGTTAAACCCTTGGAGATTTCAAATCAATCACTAAATTACAATTGATTTTTAAATCAACCACTAAATTGCTAAAGAAATAATTTTAGAATTGAAATATTGCAATTGGATCATAGAGCTAATATTATTTCTTATTGATAAATATAATGTTATTTATCACATTAATTAAAACAAAAAAATGTTATATTTTAATCTATGTATAGTACAGAAATCTTTTCCTATTATAAATCAAATCATATACATTTCTATCATCTTGAATATTTATATACAATTTTTTAGTGTATCATTTTAACTAATGATGTAATTTTTAAGTCAGTGCAGTCGTCATTAACCTAAATAAGTATAAAAAGTTATCATTCTTTTTTTAATTTTAAAAGAAAAAGCTTTATGATTATAACATCTCTTAAAAGACATGAAATTTAATTTTTAAAAAAGAAACAATTAAAAAAAATCATTGCTTTGTAGAATTCCGATACAGGTTTAAAAGGATTAAAAGATGTTGGTAGGTTTGATGGGTTTAAGAGCAAGAAAATTGTCAAAACCTTTAAGTATGAAACCAGCAAGCGTCTTTACCTTTGCTATATGATCCACAATTTCTTCATGGGTCTAATGAAAAAAGTGTCCTGTGAACAAGGATTCAATGTGACATTTTTGTTGCGACAAAGAAATATTGTCTTTGATTGATGGAATAATTCTAAGTTGATTGCTTTTGACTTTTGGTTTTGTTTCTGGTAAGATTAGATGTTAAATGAGTTCAAGAATGCCTAATTATGATGACGATGGGTGGATGTATTGGATATATACACGTCATTCTGGTTTTTGGAAATTTTCTAATATCATAGTTGAAAGTTTACACGAACTTCACAATAATATTATTAAAATTTGCCCATATATATGTATATTATTTTGAAAAAAAATATTTAAAATTTTGAGAAATTAAAAATAAAAAATCATTGATGTATATATATTAAGTATTATTGAATATAATTTTATACTTTAATAAAGGGAATTTTGGTGGTTTGAATTTGAAACAGGGGTTGAACAGGAATCTTTATCAAATCAAATAAAACTAACGACTTTTAAATTCATCAATAAAAAAATCTTATTTACTCAAATTTAGGATAGATATTAAACAACTATCACATCAAATATTTATTATCAGATCACTTTAAAAAATTATTATATATTATATATGATACTTTTATCATAACGTATACTTGATATATAATTTTTTTTTGGTTAAAAATTTAATGAGATTTTGGGCATTATGTTTTATAATACTTTTATACTTATATGTAAGGATGGGTAATAAAGTATAGTTTAGTTTTTTAAAATTAATTTTAAAAAAAATAATAGTGAATTAATTTAATAAAAAACCAATGAAATCATTTAATAAAAAAAATCCTATTTCATTAAAATGGATGAAAAATCATTTTTTTTTTTTTTAAAAAATTTTTGGAATTGAAAAACAAATAGAACCGGAGAAATTCCTGTCCGGTTGAGTTATGATTTATCCTGTTTTTGATTGTCTTCTACCCACTCCCTACATCTGTTACCATTTCATTTGAATGAGCACAAATATAGTAGATACGTCTCACTCGGTCATCCGTCTACACACAAAATTCAATGCAACAAAACGTTGGCCCGTGTAAAGATAGGGGAATGTACTTAGAAAAGTAGTAGGGTGAATTGATAAGTCCAATCATTGGGCTTACTAATTTCAGAACAAATTCATTATCTGGGCTCCAAAAGACGTGATGAAAACCGACCCTTGTGTACTTCCTCCTCCTCCTCCTCCTTCTTTAAATAAACTTTTATAATTTTTATGAGTGATGAAAACTACTCTAAACCGGCAGATTTTATAAAATATTTATTTTATATTATTCTTTTAATACTTTATTTTATTTTTTGACGATAGAATAAAATATAAAAATAAAGACTTTAAAATTAATACCCTAATTTAATAAGCCATTATAATTAATACTTAAATTAAACTAATGTCTTATCGTACTGTTGTAAACTACAAAATGCATCCGTTCCTCGTCCTTTTTAATTTAAAAATATTAAGATATCAAAAAAAATATGTTCATAATAATTTTATTGTTACTATTAATAAATCATAATTTTAATATGATAAATTTATTGTTGTCAAATTAATTTAAAAAATTATAAAAAAAATATATTTTTTAATAAGATTTTTTTATATATATGAAAAATCCTAACATATCGAATTAGGGATATGCATCAACTAAATTGTTCTGTCATCACGTTCGAACTTGATACTTTGATAGGATGATATTTTTAGGGTTCAAATTTGAGACTCCTTAAGAATTCAGATTTTTACCATCGGATTAAGTTCTAGAAGGTTAAATATTCATTTTTATATGCTTTTTAAATATTCAATCATCCATTTAATTATATGTTTTTTTTTTTTGTATATGTAAAAATCTTAATTTAACAAATCAGGGATAAGCACCGATTAAATTGATCTGTCGTCCTGTTCGAATGGATAATTAAGATAAAACCCATGGTTTGACTCCTGAATACTTCAATAAGGTAATATCTTGATGTTTAAACCTAAAACTCCTTGAATATTCAAATCTTTATCCCCGAAACTAAACCTCATAGGATTTTTTAATAAAATTTTACTCAACATTAGTTAAGAATTTTATATTTACTATTTATAAGAATTTTTTATATTTGATGATAATAATTAATGAATATCTATTATATAGTAAAAATTATAATTTATCAAATATAGTAATCTTACTTAACAAGTGTTTTAAGGATAATGTTTAGTAAAAATTTTTTTAATATACTTATTTTAATTTAATATATAAGTGATACAAATTGTACATGTGTCCATGCATGCGTGCAAGCATGTAAGTATGTATGTATGCACGTATACATTTAAATAAAATAAAAAAATTAAAAAAATATATGTGTATCGATGCAATTATGTATGTATTTATTTTTTAATCGTTTAAAATCCCTCTAAACGAAACAAAAAATTTTTAAAAAACTTTTGAAATAAAAAAATATTTGACCGGTAAATATTAAATAAACTAAATCACAAGGCAGTTATAGAGCCGTGATGCGTGAGTTGTAATATATGTTTGACTATCTGTACATTTGGTTTGGTTGGACTCGGGTTTCGTATCAACATAAACAACGATAAAATATGATTTATTACAAGTAGACAAATTTGATTCGGTTGGATTTTACTCTCAAACCGAAAATCGGATTAATCATATCGATTTTGAAATTCACAAATTGAAATTGAATCGATAAAAATAGAGAAATTCAATTGGTTTGTTTTTGATGGTTTGATAATTAAATTTAAATTAAAAATTGTAATTGAATGATATAAGCCCTTTAAATTTTAAAATTAATATAATATATATTATATTAATATTAAATAAAAAATTATAAAATTATAAATATTTAAGTTTTTGTCAGTCTAGTTGAATTTAAATGTCTTAAAATCTAGAATAAATCAATGATACTTATTTTTTTATACATAAAAATCGAAATTAAACCGATTAAAACTGATAATTTTAGTTCGATGTAGTGATTTTGATTTTTTCTCCCAACCCTATGATCCATCAAGACTTGGTACCTCCGGAGCCGTTAAAGATCGCCAAAAGGGAAAATGCTGACGTGTGTTCAACTAAACATGCATGAAATCGCAGGTTCATATTTACTAATTTCTACTAGCCTAGCATTCGGGTGCGACTAGTTCATCGACATTGAGTATCGCACGTCACTTGTTCGACCAAATGCTTCATTGAAAACAGAAACTGAAAAACCCAGAAAATAACAGAGTCAGAGCCAACGAGAGCGAGTAGGAAAGAGAACCCATTGACATGTGGAGGCGCGTGGCTTCGATTTCCCCTTTGATCTCTTCCTCAAGATCATCCTCCCTTAATCAGGTACAAGTACGAAAGTGCCGAGTCCGTGTCGATCTTACGGTGATTGTTGAAGCTCTATTATGAGTTCATTTACATTTTTATACACATGAAACATGGTTGACGAAATTGTTACTAGAGACTTACTGGATTACGAATTTAGGATGTTTCAACAAAAACAAAACAAAATGTTTCCTGTTGTGTGTAAGAAGAAACTGGAAGGAAGTTGAAATTTTGATATTAAGCTTGCAAGTTTTACGTTTCTAAGAAAGCCTGATTGTTCTTAGCAAGTTGGCTTGGGTGTTATTCCTGGTCAAGAAACGGTCGTTTTTTTAGATAATAAGAGGAGAATATTGAAAGAGATTATAACGATTTGTAATGTCCAAATTTGTTGAAGGAAGGTATTATGTAACTCTTTGTTGTTAGCTTTCAAAAACTGTAGCTGATTACTAATTTGGAGTTGCAAATTATAATAAAATTGGCATAACTTTTTGCATCAAAATTTTCATACATAAACTCTTAATCTGCATTTTGCTTGTGGTTATATGCTATTCAATGCAGACAGCTTATAAGTTCAAGAAGTGGGAACCATTTACCACAGAAATACCCACTCAGGTATTCAACACTTGCTTATTTGTTTGGGGAAGGTTTATTAATTAAGACGTCTTGTCATGTTCTAGCTAATGTTAGATATAACTGGAATTACTTCACGTAAAAAGTATTTCATCATTTTATCATACTGCTTCATTAGATTGGACTTCATATTCTAGAGCCTGTAAATGTTGAAGTATCTGAATTAAACAAATTCTACCTTTATTTTGCTATTTCTTAGTGAATTTCATAAAATTTATACAATACAGAGATGTATCTAAAGCCTAAAGTAGTAGCAAAATGCCTAAGTTTGTACTACACATAAAAATTCTGTGGCTATATTGTTGGCCATTAAGCTTTCATCCTACCGGCTACCTTGACCGGCATAGTTTTGGGAGGGTATATGTGAGGTTAATATTATTTATTCAAAATATGGCATGATTTGCTGTCTGCGGATCCCATTTGAACTTGATTGTTTTTCAGAAATGTTTTCTGGACACTGGTGTACATACAAAAATGATGATGCATTAAAGGGTTCCACATCTTTTTTGTGTCTGAGCAACAAGCTTATGGATGTAACAACAATTTGGCATCACAACTTCTTTTTTATCTGGGGTCTTGAACTTCTGTTGCACTTCCTATTTTAGCAGTTGTACAATCCTTTGTTGTCGTCTGTAGTTATTTTACCTGCTAAAGCAATTCTGTAACACTTCATAAGGTTTTAAACCAGCATAAAAGATAAAAAAATTCAGTATTGACCTTCAGGAATATTAGTTTCAATGTGTTATTTGCTTGTCGCATCATATTTGATTCCCATTCATAGATTTTTTAAGTACTAAAAATCTTTATGTTCAGCATGCAGTGTTTCATATTTAAAAGAATTTCAATGGTTGAACTAGGTTGTGCTTCTTACTTTGATTGCAGGAAAGAGGTGGATTGTTTGCCAAACTGAAAGCTCCATTCATAAGTTTTGTCTTAGGTAATCACTGTCTAAATTTACTGTCACATTAAATGATCAGTGTAGAAGTTTACCTAAGCGAAAGCTCCATCAAAACTCAAGTAAACCTTAGAGGGCATATCTTCAAGGATGTAATGATGTAGATAATGTGATCCCTGATTTCTTGTTCTTGAGTCTCTTTGCATCTTCCACATCATGATGGTCAGTTTTGGAAACTGATCTGCTTCACAGAAAATTGATAATGTATAGTAAAATAGAAGAAGTTACAAATATGCACATTCATGTCAAACTATATAGGTTGCTTCCTAGAAAACTCTTAATGCTTATACACATTAAATTTGTGATGCTTATGTATGATAGATTTTGCCTCACATGATCTCAGGTGGTCCTGGTAGTGGAAAAGGTACGCAATGTGAAAAGGTTGTTGAGAATTATGGATTGACACATCTCAGTGCAGGAGATTTGTTAAGAAGAGAGATAGCTTCTAACAGTGAATATGGGTAATAATGTTTATGTTCGCTATAGAGAATTGTTTGATTGCATATACATTCAAAACTGTAACATCCTTTGAATATGTGATATGATTTCAGCACCATGATCCTTAACACAATCAGAGAAGGAAAAATTGTCCCTTCAGAAGTAACAGTCAAACTGATCCAAAAGGAGATGGAATCAAGTGACAACCGTAAGTTTCTAATTGATGGTTTTCCAAGAAGTGAGGAAAATCGTGTAGCATTTGAACAAATTGTGAGTTTTCTTATCTATTGCTTCATTTATGAAAACGGTTAAAGAAATTTAAGCAATTTTTTTTCTGACATTTGTTTTAGTCATTGCCCAAAAGGATTTGACTAATACCTGTCATGGGTATGATTCAAGGTAATTAACTGTTCTTGGACTCCTTTCAAGAGCAATGAACCTCTTAGCAAGGCCTTGAGATATGTTGTTCATTATAAAGTAAGCAAATGAGTTGTTTTTCCCATGAGAAGGAGAGACAACAAACAGAAAGAAAACAGTAAAGATTGTCCAGATAGGGAGATTTGCAGCAGTAGTAAATCTTGCCCAAAAATAATAATAAAACAGTTAAGAGACCCATTATCAGACTGAAAGATTCTTTATTCCTTTTTATGATGTTATTATGAAGTGTAGTTATCTTGTTTGAAAATAGATTGGAGTGGAACCGGATATTGTTCTTTTCTTTGATTGCCCTGAAGAAGAGATGGTGAAACGTGTGCTGAATCGTAATCAGGTGCTTGATTATCTATTTTACTTTTTCATATAGTCAAATTATAAAGGGCCTATTATGAAAAAAATTAGTTTAATTACAGGGTCGGGTTGATGATAACATAGATACTGTTAAGAAACGTCTCAAAGTGTTTAAAGCATCAAATCTTCCTGTTATCAACTACTATTCGAAGAAAGGGAAGCTTTATACGGTAATTTTTTACTAATCTTCTGCTCAGGGTTCTTTTATTACCTTGTTATTTATAGTGAGTTCGCAGACATTACTTTTGTAAAAATTTGTCTCTTTGTCTGAATGAGTTCATAGACATTCCCTTTTTATAAAACTAGGATATATTTATACTGTGCATAGATTGAGAACTACTTGGTTATGGTAACAGTATCTTTTGCATGCAGATCAATGCAGTGGGAACAGTGGATGAAATTTTTGAACAAGTTCGAGCAGCTTTTGCTGCACATGAGGTATGTTTTCTTGTAATGGATGTGGAGTATCTTATTTTTGTACTTGATGACTTGATTATGTCACAAAATCCATAACTATTTACTCATCTGCATGCCTATGCTTCCTCTCCCCCTTTTCTTTCTTTCACATGTTTAGTAAACATTTTTAAAGGTCATCAAATAGAGTCATTTTATTCTGCAGCTGGTGGCAGGATGAACCTTGAAATACATTAATAAAGAGTGGAAAAATCCCAGTATTTCATGAAGTAACTATGTATTTTCCCCCAAAGATCGCATGGTTAATTGGATGACATTGTTCTCTGAATGAGTGAATATTCATAGCCGAGGAATGAGTGAAAATTCATAGCCAAGGAATCTGGGATTTTGTGAAGGCCAACCTTTACCACACTGGAGGGTTACAATTTTCTCCAACCCGTTTTAATGTATTTTGTTCTTAAAAGGTAAAACAATGAACTGATGGTAGTCTAATAATCTTTTTTGGATGGAAAAAATGAAAACTTTTGAGGGTTTTGAGCTTGTATCATTCAGACAATAGCCATGAATCTTCAATTATCTTCCGTACAATTTCCTCTTCTATCAGTGATTGTGAAATTTGTTATTATAAATTTGTATTAATAATTTTTGTAATTTGCAACCAACATCGTGACTCGTGAGAGGAATTACAGTTCAATTACCCTTTTTGATTGGAAGGATTTTTGGCTTGAAATGCTTTTATAAACAGTTATGCCCTCGTTGGCTCCTGAAATTGGTTTCTGAGTCAGTCATGGGGATGGGCATACTATTCACGGGGTGAGAAAGTGCAATGCTGTATGTACATTTTAAAATGTAATCAGGGTTACTAATGGAGAGATTTGTATTAAATGCGTTTATAATAATATTACATTATAATTAATAAAATATATAGTAATTGATTTGTGTAACTAAAATTATAAATAAATCATAACATCTATAATACACAAACGCAAAACTAATAAATTAATCCCGACCCCTCGGTCTTCTACTCTTCTTGGAGCAAAAGGCTAAAATGGTATGTGTTCTTGCTCTACCCCCACCAGCCTCCTGTATTAGTGTATTTCTCGAACTGTTCAGCGTGCTCGAGAAGCAGAAGTAGAAAACAAAGGCAAGAGAAACAGAAAAACAAATTTCTCAAAACAAGACCACCACCTTTTCCTTGTACCCAAAATCAATCACCATACCACAAACCCTTCGTTCAATCGAAGCTTTAAGCATTGGATTCCGTCATTAAAGATCTGGAATAGTCTATTCAAAACACAATTACCATAGACACGGAAATCTTCGCCTCTCCCCTAGAAACATGCTACCAGTTAAAAGCCATTGATCACGGTATTAAGCTTCACTGGTTGATAGCCACAAATTTTTACAAAAAAAATAAGGCATTGCTTCAAAACTGCTGAGGTTATACGCATCGAGCTGCAAATATTTGATCAAATGTCTAAGAGAACTACATTCGTGTTTCCTTGGAATTCGCTTATATCAGGATGTGCTGTATTGGGTCAATATGAAGATGCTATAGCACTTTATTTCGAAATGGAGGAAAAGGTGTGGAACCGGACCAGTTCACTTTCCCTCGCTTGTTGAAGCTTGAGCTGAACTTGGGTTAATTCGGGTTGGCGAGAAGGAGCACCGTGATGCGGTGCGTTTTGGGTTTGGTTATGATGGGGTTGTGCTTAATGCTCTTGTTGACATGTATGCAAAATGTGGTGACATTGATAAGGCTAGAAGGCTTTCCGACAAGATTACTTGTTAGGACATGATTTCCTGGAATTGAATGTTGACAGGTTACATTCGTCTCGGGCTTTTAGTGGAGGCACTGGATATTTTTCGTGGGATGATTCAAAAGGGATTGGAACCTGATTCTGTGGCTATATCACCAATTCTTGCTAACATATCTTTGTTGAAAGTTGGTGCTGAAGTTCATGGGTGAGTTGCTAGGCGCGGAGCTGAGCGGAATTTAGCGATTGCTAATTCTTTTGATTGTTGTATACTCGAACAGTGGAAAGTTGGATGAAGCATGCTGGTTAATGGTTATTTGACCACATGCCTGAAAAAGATGTTGTATCTTGGAATTCCATTATTTCTGCTCGTTGTAAGGACCCCAAAGTGTTAATGTATTTTGAACAGATGGAGAGGGATGGAATTTTGCCAGATCACATCACATTTGTGTCGTTTTATCATCTTGTGCTCATTGACGATTGGTGAAGAATGGGGAGAGGAGGTTTTCTGTTATGAGAGGTAAGTATGGAATTAACCCAAGAGTGGAACACTATGCTTGTATGGTCAATCTTTACGGAAGAGCAGGGTTGATCATCGAGGCTTATGCGATCATAGTAGAAAAAAGGAGTTTGAAGCTAGTTCAGTTGTGTGGGGAGTATTGTTATATGGATGCTACCTCCATGGAAATGTAGATATCGGTGAGGTTGCTTCTCAAAAGCTTTTTGAGATGGAACCAGATAATGAACATAGTTTCGATCTTTTGATGAGGATTTATCGTAATGCAAGTAGGCTGGACGATGTAGATTGAGTGGAAAGAATGTTGGTGGATAGAGGATTGGAATTGTAACTTCTTGTACTGCCATTTATGTTGTAGTTTGGTACAGGAAACTGAGACTATTCCTTCAACACTTAACTCAGAAAGGAGAAAGTCGGGTTATTGTATTGTTCAATTGTCAAGCCGCAAACAGCTGTTCCTGTAAGATGTTGAGAAGTCTGCTGCTCACGATTGTGGATATTCTCAGGTATTGTGGTTATGATTGATGTTCAGGGTCTTACCAGCTCATAGGCTATTGTTTGATGATTATCAACATACAAGAACTTGCAAGGATTATTGGATCGTGAAGCAGGGACCTGAAGTTCAAGAAATTTAACATTCAGGACAAATTTTGTAAATGTTGAATGATAATGATCAGTAAACTTTTTCTTATCATTAAAAAAAAAAGTATGAATAGATATTTTTAATGTGCGCCCGGAAAATGCCTGAATTTTCCAGAACACCGCTGAGCTTGAGGATAAAAATGAAGCATTGTTGAAATATTTATTAAGCCCAAATCCAATTCTTGACCTGACAACTAACATATCAAAATGCGAAGTTCAAGATAGTGTGGATGGGTGCAAATTCAATTTTGATTTTCTTTACTGCAGTACATGCATCCACTGTACCATCCTCCGCTTGATTTGTCTGTTTCAAAGCAAAGGAGTGGAGCAAAATTTTTCTGAACGTCAACATAAGAATGAGCTTGAGATTATCATGTAAACCAAACCATAAGAAAGAAGGGAATTGCTGTTTTAACTTTTGACATTGAAAGTCATTTCAAAGTTCCAACCAGGCAAATGACATCTAATCTCAACGCTTTAATCTGGCCAAACAAATATCTTCGTTACAAAAAACTGGTGCAAAGATGCTTTCTTGGAGGAGACATGTTGCCAACGAGAGAAAATATGGTTTCAATTAGTAATATTTGTACCAATGATCCTGTGAATACATGTATACGAAGACAACAGTGTTTAGTTTCTACAAAAGTTAAGACACAAGCACGAGGACAGACGTAATTCCTACAATGACAGTGAGCATAATACCAAGCAGAACACGTGCAGCCTCAAGAAATTCAAACTTTTTTGCTTCCCAGTTTGCTGGGTTGTTAATAACCTAGAAAACAAATCCATGTAATCATATGGAACTTAGAAGGTACCACATTTCAATTTTCATGACAAAAGTTGTGAGTTGAAATGTGGTGAACTAGTTAAAAAAAATTTAATTAATTTTGAAAATTAACAGTCGCCGTTTATTTAAATAATAATGAAATAGATCATCTACAAATATGAGATTTTAAGATCAAAAGTTGATTAAGTATGAGAAAAAAAATATAAGATTTTCGAGTCAAAGGTTAATTAAATATCGAAAAAGTGTTAATCACTCTCAGGGGCGGAGCCAGAAACGTAAATTCATATATGATGGGGGGCCAAATTACTTAATTAACTGAAAAAAACAGGATTTAAGAGACAAATATTTAATTATTAACCTATAAATTTTTTTTTTTTAAATTTGGAGGGGGGCCATCACTTTCAACGTGGCTCCGCCACTGATCACTCTATAACTTTTGTAAATTACGGTTATTGAATTATTAAATTTTATTACTACCCTTATTTGTTAGCCTTTAGAGATATTTGTTGAGAAAAAGAATTTGATTAACTAAGAATAGAGTAGATAACCTAAATGTCTTATTTATCTTGATTGATGTTTAAATAAAAATTTTTTAATTAAAACAAAATTTAATTAATAAAAGGAAGAGAGTAGACATCCTAAATATACTATCTCTTTTCGATTAATTATTTAATTTTAACAAAAGAAAGAGTGAGTGTCCTAACTCCTAAATATATTACATCATCTTGGCTATCAAAAAGGATTTTAATTGACTAGAGTAAAAATAAATATCCTAAACATCCAAACTTATTTCGATTAGTTGTATTAATAAAATTTTAATTAAAATTTAATTAGCCAAAAAAATAGTAAGTATTCTACATGTCGTACCTCAGCTTGTCTAATCTAATTTTAAAATATTAACTTAAAATAAAAATAAACATCCTAAATGACCTACTTCTCTTTGATTAAGATTTGATTGTATTAATTAAATTTTTATTAAACAAGAGAGAATAAACATTCTAAATATTCCACTTCCTTGTTGATTAATTTTAATGCGTTTAATTATTATTTTTTAAATTGATTAACCAAAAAATAAAAGTAGATATCCTAAATGCCCTATCTTAAGTTGAAGTTAGTGTTTAAATAAAAAAAAATATAAAAAAAAAAAAATTGGGCCACTTCACAAATATATTAAAGATGTGGGCCAAATTCATAAGTACTTAATATTTCATAAATTTTGTCTAAAATCAAAAATAAAATTAATTTGAGTTAATTTACAGACTAAATAAACATTTAGATAAAAAGTGTAAATATTCAAACTTAGGCTTGAAGATTAAATTAAAAAAATTCTAAAATTCAGGAACTAATCGAAAAATTTAAGTAGCGGGCCTAATTAAAATTAGCTAAGAAAGACTGAAGTTAGGTTTGGTTTTCTTCTTTGCCACCACTACCTACAACTCCTAGGGTTTAATTTGGGTGTTTATCATGTGTTGTACATTCAAATCTCAATTTTTACAAATAATTATTCAAAAAATAAATAAATAAAAGAAAACAAATAACAATAATAAAAAAGCAAGAAAATAAGTGATAAAAAACACACACAATATGTTTACATTATTTATTTAAAAAAACAAACATGTATTATTCTTGGTAAAAATACATGAAGAATAAAGTTATTTTTCTGTGTCTCTCTTTACTGATTCAAAATCTTTGATATGAAAGAATTTTCCTTTTATCTTTGTGTGTATGTGTGTGTATATATATATATATATATATATTTGTAAGTTTCCTCTCTCAATTCTATGTACCCTCAACTTTTGTAGCTCTAAAATACACTACTTCTAGATACAAAGGTAACTCTAATTCTAGTGTCTTTCTAATTTTGTGTGACTCTTAAATTCTCTGTACCTTTTTTTACGCATAACTCTTAGTATCACCTCTCTCCTAATATTAATCTAATTCTTTGTATTTTTAATTGAATGCGGATCCTATGTAAATTCTCTTCTTTCCTTTGTCCTTTTTTCTTTAATCAAAGAGAAGTTAGAAAGTGGACTGATTTGTATATCTTACATGTCTACAAATGGTTAACTTACTGGTGTTCTTACCAAAAGATGAGTTATTCTGCTTTTCAGACTATTGTATCTAAGCTGGAAATAGAGAATACCTATTCACCAGCTTGAGGGGAGTACTGGATTATAGAAATTATTTTAGAAAAATAGCATTTAATTTATTTTAATGATTTATTCTATTTTTATTTTAAATAACAGAAATTCCATAATTATAGAGATTTTCATTAATTTAAGAATTTTAATTATAGAATTAATGGTATAGTTTCTATATAAATTATCATATATGCTAATATTTTTTTTAATCAATAAGAAATTTTTTTCTCATGACACATTTAAATCTTACTCTCCAACAAACTCACCCCATATTTAACTCAAAAGAAGAGCTTATTTCTTACACTTGTAAACAAATAGAAGTAACTTTCTTCAACAAACTAAATTTACCTATTCTAAGGCGAAAATTATTAGTAATCAATTAAAATTTCTGATTATTTATTTGCTCAAGATTGACATCAGTACCACTTCCTGATTACCAAAGTGATAACATAGCGAGAAAGAAAGGCCTTCAATACTTGAATGAATAATGTATGTTGTAGTCAGTTAATGTTTACCAGTCAGTAGAATTAGATTTAACCCAATATTATCAACAAGAACAGGACTTGAATTCAATAGAAGTCAAAATGAATTAATTTTAGAAGGCACAAATCTCTTAATCTAAATGCTACAACTAGTCCCAAACATGTCAGTGTGACAAAAACTATTCCTATCATTGTTCCTGTTATTGGGCAAGAATGCCAAGAGTGTTTATCCATTGAGAACAATAATGTAACTGAGTTTGAGGCAAGATGGGAGTTTTGTTTGAGACTGATGCACAATAGAAAAGACACACAATATTTCATCAAAACAGATAATAAGCACATGAAATAATGAAACTTTCCACATAAGTTTTGATAGAAAAAAGAAAACAAAAATAATAAACTAACCTCTAACACTGAATTAATCTTGGCAACACAAAATACAGAGATAAGCATTGCAATAGTTGATGTAACCATGCAAACTCTCAATAAACTAACTCGACTGCGCTTTCGACCTACAACACATTAAAATGATTAAACATTAAATGGGCTCAAAACCATGCATCATTCAAAAGATAATGAAGAATTTGGAGACCAACCTAATTCTCCCATTATAAGAGAAACTAATCCAACAGCTGCAGACAAAATAGAAAGTGGAATGGGACCACCTTCTGATGTTAATAGAAATGTGAATATGAATCCTATAAATTGAATAACAGCCTGCGGTCAGAAGCGATGTGAATCCTATCAACAAAAGTAAGATAACGACGCAAAGTTGAATTAAAGAGTCTTTGATTCATGTTCTGCCAACAAAAAATAATGTCATAGCATCACCATCAAAGTTGGTCAATACGAGAACAGATAGAGCAGAGCCATTGGCATGGTCAGTTTACCTAGTACTACACTGATTACAATATTTTTATTAAAAATATAAAACAGAAGCCCCACCCAAAACCAAATCTAGCAACCAGGTCAAAGAACCTACCACGTCTCAGTGATCAAATTCAACTTGATGGATTAATCATCACGACTGAACAAGATTTTAATCGTTTATTAAGACATAAAAGTAAAGTAAAACTCTCATTCTTAACTTTCAGCGTCAACTCAGATTTGTCGACTAAATGAATAAGAAAACAATAATTATACACTTAAACTTTAAAGAATCTTAACATCCCAGAAAACATAACGAGTGAATTAGAATAGATTTAAGTACCTGAGCAAAAATGAGTACAGAGAGACGGGATTTCCCTTTAGCTACCTTTGTGTACCCTGTTATTAAAATTTAACTACCAAATCAAATATGTATACTGAAATCTTGAAACAAATATTAACAAAGAAATGAAACTTACGGGAATCAACCACCATGCGATACGAAAAATCGGAGCCATCCGTTCCGGATTGCCGTCTCTGCTGTATTTTGTGCACTTCGTGTCTTTGCGTTCTCTTTTTCTTTTTGGGGCGTTAAATTGCAGGAAACATAGAATGTTACCAGATAAAAGGAAACAACAAATATACGAAACAGATGTTAAACGTGTATGTAGAATATAAAATTTCATACAAAATAAAAATCTGTAATATATTTAATTAATTTTACTGGTATGAAATAAAATATAAAATAAATATAGAATGAGAACATGTTTTTTTGGTTTTTCTTTTTCCAAAAGAAGATGCTCTATTATATCTTTAAAAAATTTTAATTAATAAATTTTTAGAAAATTCAAAAATAAAAAATTAAGTTTAAGATTTAGGGGAGAATCAATATAATAATATTTCCAATCCAACATATATTAAACACTGAAATTGAATTAAAATCAAAAGAAACTTGATGGACAAGGCCCTCCCGGTCCCGGACCAAACATAATTTTTGTAACTGGTTTCTAGATAAAATTATGGGTTCCTTATACTGGGCTGGGCTGGGCACGCACAAACTCGAGCTTTTCCTGCTTTGACAAATCGGTAATATTAGATGTACAATTATAATGTATAAATTGATATGATTATAATTGCAATAATATTTTTATATTATTATTATCACATAATTAATTTAGTTTTATTTTTTCAAAAATAATAAAAAAATACAAATAACAATAATATAATTCTACTACATTAATTTATTTAATTAAATTTGTATAAGTATTTGTATATCTCAAATTACTTTTTTGTTATACTTTTACTTACAATATACAATTAACAAATTGTATTAATCTAGTGGTGGATTTTGACTTTTGATTTTTGGGAGGTTTGCCCTTATATTAAAAGAGATGAAGTATAAAGTCTATAATATATTAGAGTGTAATAAATTTAATATAATATTATATTTAGTAAAATTCAAAATAAATAAAAAAATTATTTTATTTTTAGTTAGTTTATAATTCAAACACCATTATTAGATTAATCTTTCATTATAAATTTGAAATTAAAGTTTCGGTCACTAAAACTTTCGTTCGTCATTTTATGACAAAGGATGAATTCTTTGGTCAAAATTTTTGTAGTATGGAGTAAAATTAAGAAAAGAAAAGAGCATTCAAATAGTGTGTTCTCTGATTTGAACAGAAAGAATTGAAAATGGTCGATGATAGTTTGTGGCAGTTAGAGGTGCCGGCAGTGAAAACGCTTTTAATAATTAATAAATTTTTTATATCAATTACTTAAATAAATAAATTGTAAATAATATATAGATTAAAAAAAATAAATTTAGTGCAATATGAGGTTGACCTGGGACGGGATGGGTCAGACTTGTGCAGGCTGGGTGGGCTGCGGTATGTCTCCATTTTATGCGGTTTGGAGGAGTCAATATTTTGGGCCAAATGTTGAAGAATTAATACGAACCCAGCATATAGTAAAAATCTAAAGAAGAGGTGGGAATTATACAAAGAATAATGAAGATTTGTTGGCGTTTATCAACTTAATATATATATATATATATATATATATATAATGTTTGATATTATGTTTGAATGACTTATGATAAGTGTTAACTAAGCATATACATTTTAACGAGGGATGGTAAAAATTTGAAATTTGAATCTGGTTTGAATATTATCAAAATCGTATTTATATTTAGATTAAAAAATCTATTATCATATCAAATAAATATTTGATTTTTATACAAAATGAATATAATATAAATATTTTAAATTAGGTTATTCGAATTCGTAATTATTCGCGAAAAATTTGGATTTATAAATTTTATTTGTAAGTTATATGTATGTGTGTCCTTGTACATATTTTAGCCATAATATGAATATGCTAAATATTAATATTTTAACAAGTAATCCACCAAATTATAGTGATACAAAACAATAATTATTTTTTTTAATTTTTTAAACATAATAATACTATTAAAAATATATTCTACCATAAGTTATTTGCAGATAACATTCAGTAAATAAATTATATTATCCATAATAATAAATTACTTTTAGTTATACTCATATTGTTCCATAGATATTACCAACTAACTACAATCTTTAAATTTCAATATTCATCTCAACCATATTTTCTAGTTGTATATGGATGTTTAGTCTCAACAACCCTAACTTATTAAGTGCAAGTCTTGTAGGGTGATTTGCTCACTTAGGCTTGCTCCAGAGATTAGTTTAACAAAACTGATGTAGCTAGTATGGTTGGGATATCTCGAGTTATCAAAATAAAAAAAAAAAAAAAACTCTAACTTACAAAGAGAAAAGATAATTATGAATATTAAATAGTTCTTAACTAAGTACAAAAATATTTATTTATATCAATTATCATTAAATATATAAATTTTTTATGAGTTTTCTTGAACTAATTACACTTGTATTCACTATCACAACATCTTATGAAATAAGACTTAGAAAGATAAAATTTTACATATTAATAAAGATTTGAGGTAACATCTGTATGCCATAAGAATTATGATTTTAAAAAAATAATGTACATACATATGCTCTTTTATATTTTTATATTTTATTAATTTTTTATAATATGAATCCGATCTAAATTTTTTTCAAATCATCCCCAAATCATATTTATTCTGCATTTGCATATAGATTTTTTTAAATCTTACCATATTGGTATTTAATTAAGTGCGATATATGAATATTTTCTGAGCCAATTTTATTTATTTTTTTCTCATGGACATTGTAATCTTTTTTTTTTCTTAAGATTTTATTCGTATTCTTTAATAAAAAATGAAAAAAAAACATTACTATGATCTTATTTTCTATTTTTATTTATTAATAAAAAAAAAAACATTACTATGATCTTATTTTCTATTTTTATTTATTAATAAAAAAAAACACATTACTATGATCTTATTTTCTATTTTTATTTATTGGCCATAATTTTTTTCATTATTCTAATCATATCACCTCCGATCAATTTGTTTGAATAAATTTGTATTAAAAAAAATAATTAAGAACTAAACTCCTTATTCCATAACTAATATTGCCGTTACCAAAACTTATCTTTTATGAAATCTTTCATTTGAAATTGATGGATGGATACAAGCGAAAGAAATTAATGATCTATAATTGCATAAACAAGAAAATCAGAAATAGACATTGCTGAGCCACAGGATTCTGCAGAACTTTCAAATCAGAGTTTAGGCGTGTACGCAGTTGCCCTGGCCTGTAAAAGAAAACAAAACGAGTATTAAGAAAAGATTGAAAATACATTGAAGGAGTTTTTATATCCAATGCAATCGAAACCTATTGATACATTAATTAATAACAATGTCAATGCAATTTTCTTACTTGGGTCTGTGGTAGTGAGTGTCGCAGCTTTCTTGAAATCGCAAACGACATCATTTCTACCATTTGCATTATAGTAAGCATTCATTGCGTATTGTGCATGAGACCTCACATTGTTTGCTTCATAGCAATTACCACCTGCTTGAATTGGTTTGCAATCAACTCCCGCACCGCAAACGTAATCAATGGTCTCTTGCATGACTTGGTCACCAGCGTCGGGCTTTGGCACGCACCATTTCTTTCCTCCTGATGCACCTGGTTGCTGTGGTTGAGCACCTTGACCTGGTATTTGTGTGGAGCCTGGGATTGCTAGGTAGAGGAGAAAGTTGGTGAAAACGATGATGCTAATGGTGCTTGCCATTAATGGTATTATATATCTACAGTGAAGTCCTTTATTTTTATTTGCTTTTGTGATGTTGGATTGCTTGGACGTTTTGAGATACCAATGCATGACATACATACACTATTTATAGTGAAGAGGAAGACTCGTTGGTTTTGATTGGTGATGAAGAGAAGAATAAGAATAAGTCAGTTATTAGCTAAACTTTAAAGAAAGACTCGTACTCACTTGAATTTGATAAACCTAAAATTTAGGATCCACAACAAATTTGTTACAAATTTAGTGTAGCAACCAGTAGCGAATATGACTTTCATTACATGAGTTCAAATCCTAAAAATTAATGGTCTTAGGAGTTAAAAGGAGATGCATTTTGGGTACATTAATAAATAAAATTAAACTATCAAAATAGTAGTTTTGGATTTTTTTTAAAAATAAAAAATATGTAAAATGAGGAAGATGGTTGAATCTCTCCTGTGGTTAAAATGAAAGAAGTTTCACTTTATATAGAATCGTGTATACTTAATGGTTACAGTCACATAAATATTATATATAAAATATGATGTCATGTGATGAAAATTAAATAAAATGAAATATCAAAAAATGCTTATAAGTTATTTTGTACACGAGATCGGAAGAAGACTTGTTAACTAAGAGCATGTTTATTTCCTATCGTGTAATTAAAAACGGGTAATTAAGTGTAATTATATAATTTTGATATATTTATCTAACTGTGTAATTATATAGTTAATCATATAATTGATGTAATTAGACCTCATTAATTACATAGTTCAATTCTTAGAAGGAGAATAAGAATTGGTGTAATTAATAGTGTAATTATACAGTTTTATTTTTTAAAAATTTTATAATTATAAAAAATATATTTTTTCACATTTTCAATTCTACTTAAAACTCTTTAATATTATTATTATTTTTCTTTTATTGTACCGTCTTTCATCTAGTACTTTCCAAAACTACTTCACATTAATAAAGATTCAGGTATATTCATGTAAATTTTTTTTGTCTATTAAAGCTTTGTATTATTTATTTTTAATGCCTATATGTTATATATGCATATATCTTTTTTTTTTTTGGTTAACATCTCTGTCATGTATATGCACATAACATATTATATATATATATATATATTTGTTTTTTTGTTAACGCCTCTTATGATCATATATGTTATTTGATTAAGCTTTCTTAATTAATAAATTTTAAGTGAATTCATGATTAATGAACTAGGTAATATATTATATATATTACATTCTTTGATTAAATATTTTAAATATGTATAATAAATTTTTTTATATCTAATATATATTTTAAGCATATATCATTTATATAATGTATATAAAAATTATATTGTATTTTTGAGTCTATAATATATATTTTTTAATTTTAATAATTTTTTAGTAATTAAAATCCATTTTCATACTATTTTCATATAAAATAATTAATTTTATAATTAATTTTATAATTATATAGTATATTATCAAATATGATATTGTATGTAAAATTAAGATTTTTTAATTATATTTTTTTTATTAATTACCATTTACACTCATAAATTTACTTAGTGCCTGTTTGGCCTAGCTTTTTTATTACTTCTCAATCTCTTTTTGTCAAAAGCTGTGCCAAACACATTTAAATAAAAAGACTTTTTACAAA
>JAVXUL010000021.1:8686309-8699162 GCA_035590515.1 Trichilia minutiflora | reverse complement strand
ACATCCGTGACTAACTCGACGAGACTCATAGGTGGACAAATCCCATCATCATCACAACACCACTACAATCATATAACTTGTTCACCTATGCAGCCTCTACTCACCTAGGTGACCTCTCTCCCAGGTCAACCCTAGGCTACCACATAACACTGACCTGGGGGTCCACATCCCAGTGTACTCTCCCCAAGCTACCACCCTATAGCTACAATAAATATCTGGCTCACAAGGCCGTTATCAACAATGCATATAATCATCAATCTTGGCCCACAGCCCATGTCATCATCATAAACACATATCAAAATACTAAATCATTATTAAATTCATCGTAAAGTCATATACAACACAAGTATATTCACGTTTTTATATTTGGAGAGTAATAAGAAAACATTTAAAGAAATATTTGCATAATATTTTATTTGTAAAGAATATAAACATTTAAATAAAGAAATAAGACAAAAGAGTGTCCACTCACTACCTAGGGAGGGTATACACTCCCTAGTTTCCCCTTGTTCCTCGGCAAGTCACGCGAGTACCTCGATCTCAAATCATCGCCTAACCACACGCATAGAAATACTATCAAAACACTTTCCAATACGCATAAAAGTTCGAATGCGTGCAATATATGCTATTCCTAGGTTTCTAACATTTGGACCATTACGCGTAACTGTTTAAAATCTTTGTTAAACATTTAATTACCTAATTAATATCGACACGGACCCACATTACGGTTAAATTAACTCATTTCGATTAATATACGTGATTCTGACTACTGGGCCCCATGCATCTGTCAGAATAGTAATCAGAGTTACTGTTTATATTCACTAAATTTCTTCAAATCATATTTGTAGCTCCTTATCGTCTTACTGAGCTATTCTACAATCTAACTAGCATTCAAAACTACAATGCACGTGCGAAATCTATGAAAATCTACCCAGATGAACGGTAAAACCCATACGAATCAAAGTGTATAAAAATGTGAAATGAACATACAGACGAGATAGAAACGAAGTTACGAACCTTGTGGTATGGTCGATTTACTCCGATTTTGTCTCAGATTTGAAAAATCCCAAATGTTTCTCCAGGAACCCTAGCTCCTTTTTTCGAATCTAGAGCCTCTATCGCCAAATCGAAGCTCCTAGCGTGTAAGACGCGTAGAATGCAACTCGTCTACGAAGAGAAATCAAAAATTTATCGAAATGTGGCAAAGTACAGAGAGAGAGACAAAGAGAATGTGAGAAGAGGGAGAAAAGAAAAAGGAGGAAGAAGAAACATGAAAAAACTGCCCCTCAACCCCTATTTATAGAAAAAGAATGAAATTATCATTTTGCCCTTAAGAAATGCAAAGGAGAATCTTCTAGAAGTGGACAAAATCGTCATTTCGTGTCTGTTCGATCGAACGAACTAACATTCGTTCGAACGAACTGTGCCTTCGATCGAACGAATCACGGGGGTCGTTCGAACGAACTACACTTCGGTCAAATGATTCATCCATTTGGTCGGATGAATCTGGTACTTTCGAAGTCAGAGAGTTTCCCTCTCAATCGTTCAAACGAAATGATCAATTCGGCCGAACGAATTCCTATTCGATTGAACGAATTCTGCTCCAAGATTTTCAGAGAGTTCCTTCTCGGTTCGTTCAAACGTCTTGGGACTTCGTTCGAACAAATCGCTCGATTCGGTCGAACGAATTCTAAATTCGTCCGAACGAATTACACACTTTCTCATTCTCACCCTTTATCTTCATTATAATCAATCCGACTTCCCAAATGAGTACAAAATTACACCCACACGTGCTCGGGATATGAAATGAATGCATATGTATGAACAGAATAAGTAGAAAATAATAGATATACGCTTGGGGTCTAAGTACGGGTCTCACATGTGAACTAACGGATTTCTGTCTTATTTATTTATTTTTTATTTTATTCGACAGGTTGAACCGGTTCGAACCATCGGTTCAACTTGTCGAGTCAATGGTCATACAGGCCTGATTGATTCCGGACTGGATTACTAATTCCAAATATTTAGAATCGACACGGTACGTTTATATAGAACCGAAACCACCTTGGCCTATGTGAATAATTTACCGGACCAATTTGGACTTGATTTTTGATGGATCGGATCAATCTCACTCATAGATCAACTCGACCCGTTAAACACCTTTAATATCTATGTAAGTAGGCGATTATATATCGACTTCATCAACAGCGAAGCAAATTTTGGTCCCACAAACCAGTTTACTCGACCTAGGTATACCTTCTTGCTAGTTGTGGGCTGCTGGATTACGCAACTTAATTTACTACCTCACACAGTTTCAAGCAACACTAAAAGCCAAACTGATCAATTTGGCTTCAGAAACAAATGCGTGCACTTCGCCTTCCTCAGCTTAATTGCCTTTTGCTTTCAGAAACACGTGCTGTTCTATTGTTCCTCAACTTGATCTGCAATTGGATAGTTAAGGATAGAATTAAGAGTTATCGTATCCAATTATATTTCAGATATTTATACATTTAGAATCTACGAAATTTACCTTCAGTAGTCCAACTTTTTGTTCTCAAGTCATTTTCTCGGTCATATGGCCTATTCTTCTGTTTTTCTGTTCTTACGGCGTGCGGTGTACAGCCCTCATAATTGGCCCAATTATGCAGCGCAACATTTTGGGATATGCAAAATATGACTGTTCGTCGACTTGAAACTGCCAAATTTATCAAGTTTTAATTTAATTTTAATACTAACGTATTATAGTGATCAATTTGATCATACTATTCATTCATAGTTGAACCGTTACTTATTCTACTGTAGCCGAATTTTGTTCACACTCACCACTCACCACTCACCACTTGCCTTTAATTTTAAATCTGAACAGCTTTAAGGGATTGGACCCAAAGGCAACTTTGGGTCCAATTGATTTCTGTAGGGTTGCAAATTTTGCCCTATAAAATGGACACCCTTTCCTCTTCATTTTCATCACTTCCGATTATCCCTTCATTAGCTCATATTTTCAGAAATCAGAGAAAGAGAGAAATGGAAGGTTCGTCTTCAAAACATTTTCTTAAATATTTTCTCATTTTGCTAGCCATTATTTCTCTCATAGACCTAAGCTCAGCATCGAGGCATGACGCCTCTAAGATCGCTGCTAGCACTGAGTTCATCAGAACTTCTTGCAGTTCCACAACTTATCCCAGGCTTTGCTTTACCTCCCTTGCTAGACATGCAAAGTTAATACAAACAAGCCCTAAGCTCCTGGCCCATGAAGCCCTCAACGTAACCTTTTCCACTGCTAAATCAACATCGGACATCATGTTAAAGATGTCGAAAAGCACTGGAATGAAACCTATAGAAGTGGAAGCCATGCAAGATTGTCTGGAGGAGCTGAGCGACTCTGTTGATGAGCTCAGAAGATCAATTGGTGAAATGGGTCAGATAAAAGCTTCTAATTTTCAGCTTATAATGAATGATATACAGACTTGGGTTAGTGCTGCTTTGACGGATGAAACTACTTGCAGCGATGGATTTGCCAAAAATACTGTGAATGGGAAAGTTGTGAGGAGCCGGATTTTGATGATTGCCCATATGACTAGCAATGCCTTGGCCTTGATCAATAGTTATGCCTCACTTAGTGGTTAGAAACTATATTTATATCCTGTATAATGATTAGCTCCATTGTTGCAAGTGATATATGTAGAGTTACTTTCGCCTTGTGTGTGAAACTAAATTTATGAAATATGTCATCTCTATTGTAAGCCAATGGTGGATTCTGAAATTCTGGTTCAAGGGTGAGTGATAAAAGAATCAGTCACTTTTATTATTTTCCGTTTGGGAAAGCTCAACCGAAATGTCGGCTGTGGCAGTCCCGGTCCCAGCTACCTGGTCGCCGGAAGACAGAATTATTGAGTGGTGTAGTAGTGTGGATATATGAAAATCAGCCATATGTAGAACAAGTGTTAGTAAATTTGGTTTGTCTGTAAATGTAAATGTGTGTATTGGATATTAATTACATGGAAATTTCACTAGCTCTATGCTTGCTGTATATTTATGGAAGAGTTTTAAGCAAATGTTTTTCTTCCATTGGACATCCTTTTGTTCAAAATTAGAAATAGAGGGTTAATTATCAGCTAACTTCCAAGGGCGTATCACATGTGCACAGAGAAAAATTTGGTCAGACAATTAAAGAGCTATATAACAAAGAAAAAATGCTCAACCGAATAATAACACTATTGGTGAAACAACCTTTTTAAATGTCACTAATTTTATAATAAACACATACACTCGCACAAACAAACAAAACAAGCAAAAAGAAAAAGCGAAGATAGAAAAAGAAAAACAGCTTAATTGCCTTGAAATGCGAACGAATGCCAGTTCACGAGAAATTTCATGAAGTCATTACGTTATCATAGAAGAAATCTTAGAATTTATCATCTAACGGTCGTATCATAAATCTAAGGAAATTTTGGCAGTATTCCACCATTTTCTCAACCAAATGCTGAAATAACTGGCTGCCATTTGCAAAGCAATAATTGCAAACTGTTAATTTTCCTTTAAAAACATAATTGCAAATCGCTTATGAAAAATGAAATCATGGGAATTAGTGCGGTGCCCTGGTCCCAGTTCTATCTTCCGTCTCCGTTCTAATCTCACTGTACAAAAAGAGTCGAAGTTTAAACTCCCATCCGTAAAGCTCCTCTCCCTTTAAAAGGAATATATCAACGAGGTTGAACAAATTCAATTTTGATTCACTTTAGATCAGGAAATGCGCTCACTATACCATCCTCTGCTTGGTTTGCCTTTGTGTTGTGTTTCAAATATGCAAGAGTGGAGCAAGACTTTACGAGGTTAACGAGCTCAAGCTTACTTCTATCAATTAAAATTGCACCTCTGACCCGATTGATGTGGAACAGAAATACTTATGCATATCATTGATGCAGTGAAAATGTGATTAAAATAAAAAATTAACTCTCTAAACCTAAATTAAAATTTTTAAAGAAATCAGAAATATGAGAAATTCGAGAAAACTTAATATTAATTAAATGAAAGTTACAAATCTTAAAATTAGAGTTTTTTTTATACTAACAAATTCCAATTAAGTTCAATTATAATAATATCAATGATCTAACTTACAAATAACATAAAATAAAGGCAAAATTATAAAGTATTCGTATGATTCGATCAAACAAATCGAACAATTCATTCGATCGAACTTCATGATTCTCTTTAAAGATTTTTTAGGTGCTATTTGGTCGAACGAATCGAGTGGTTTGTTCAATCAACAATTTGGATGCTCCCTTGTCTAGGTTTGCTAGAACAAACTTTTCAATTTGTTGGAATGAAAAATTTTAGATTTGTTAAAAAATTGGCCTTCTAAATTCGTTCAAATAAATTGGATAATTCGTTCGAATAAATTTTTTACTATTCCCTTAAACGTTTAGCCCATGAATTCGTTTGATTGAACCTATGCTTTCTATCTCTCACTACTTTCTGCTCTTAAGATGTGATGTATACGTCATTATCTCCAACTTATAAAAGACTCGACTTCGAGTTTATTAGGCCATCTGGAAAATAGGCATAGAGACATGAAATGTTAAAGGTTGATGAAATACTCATTGAGCACAACAAGTACACAACACAATCTTTATCATTGATCTTCTTTGTGACTTTGAACCGTCCCAATTTTCTCTATTATAGTTTGTTGTACTGATCTATTAAGACCTGTTCTTTATAGAGGAATATCATAACTTCATCCCTTACCTTAAGAACCTTCTTTTATCAACGGTTGTTTGGTTCAGCTTTGTATTTGGTGTTGGAGTCCTCAAGTCACTGTCGCACCTCTGCTTGGACGGTTTACACTTGATTTGCCAAGTTCTGGGCTACTATACTCTTTATAGATGTGTTGGATAGTGTTCGAACGTCTAGAGCATGGTTAAGCTTCTTTTGGTATGCTATATCAAATGATGTTCGTCTGATGATATATGAGTGATGATATTATATGTGAACTCAATTTATGATAATGTTACATCTCACTGCCTTGGTCGGTCCCAACAAATGGTTCTAAGAATGTTTCTAACAGTCTATTTGATTATACATCTAAAGTGTGTCATACTGCTATATTGTAGGGCTAATCTAAATTGGTACCACAGACTATTCCAAAAGGTGCTAAAAAATCGGGATATCACGATTGAAAGTAATGGTTTCGTAACCCTATATAGGCAAACCACCTAGGCAAAAAAGAAACACGCCATATGAGATACGTCTAATGTCTTTTTACACGGTATAAAATGTGCCATCTTGAAAAAGCTGTAAACTATAACAAAAATTAAGTCAACATTGCAATGGTTACGCACTAAATTGAGGATGAAATCCATCATCAAATCCTTCTATATATCTTGTGATATAGAAAAAGGTATGTAAAATCCCGTATTTTACATTGATCGTCTAACACATATAACATAGCTATACCAAATGTCTCAAATCCTACTTCATCCTTAGCCATTAATACCTCTCAATCATAACCTTTAAGGTTTTATCATATCCAAGGTGTTCGGCCAGATATCCTCCATATAAATCTTAAATGAGTTTCTCCTTCAAGGATGAATTCAAGATGCACATTTGGTTGTCCTTCATTAAAAACCTTTTAAAGAGGTAACCGTTTTTAACTACACATTCGCCTTATAACCAAACCTAAATCTCCTTAGAGTTATCATCTTTAGGATACAGCTCTTTTAAACGCTCGAATCCACCTTAGCATATAGGGTAGTAATAATGATCACTCACTGACTTAACATATCTGCCACCCTATTAACAGACCCTCTTGTGTTATATAAAAATTTTTGAATGTAAGTACACTATTAGTTGTGCATACCACTACTTATCTGACTTTAATTGCTTAAATACTTTATAGACTCATGGTTGAAATAAAGAACAAACCCTTTACCTATCAAGTAAAGCTCTCATGTCTTCAAATCTCGAATCATAGAGTAAAACTCGTTATCATGGACCAATCATTTTTTACAAGCCTCACTTAACTTTTTATTGAAAATAGACATCGGATTTTTCTCTTGCGATAATACAGCTCTTATACCAATCCTATGGGTATCGTACTCTATCTCAAATAGTTTATCAAAGTCTTGAAGAGCTAATACCAAAGTGGTATAAAGCTTCTCTTTGATAACAGTAATGCCTCATCTGCTTTTACACTCTAATTAAATCCCTTTTCTTTAAGTTCTCAGTGATCAGAGCCATAATAGTATTAAATTTTCGAATGAAGCGCTTATAAAAAGTGACTAACTCGTGAAAGCTTTGAACCTCCCCCACAGTCTTTAGTGTTAGCCAATCTTTGATCACTTTTACCTTGACTTCATTGACATGAATTCCTTTCATCTAACCATAAATCTCAAAAATAATAGTTTGTCAATCATGAAACATATTTTTTCAAATTAACATATAACTTGTTCTCCCTTAAAACTGAAAAAACTCTCCTTACATGATTTATATACACATCATAACTCTTATATAAAATAATATATTGTCAAAATAGACTATAATAAAATCCTTGATAAATGGTCTTAAGATTTGGTTTATCACCCGATAAACGTGTTAGAAGTATTAGACAAACTAAATTGTTATGCTCCGATCATAAGAATCGACACACATGATAATCATTGTAAATCTAAGAAATACATTCTATTTGATCAGAATACATCTCAAGGACACACAAGGCCTTAAATCTATTTTCAAATCAAATCCCAATATAACATAATTCTAAAATTATCAAAATACGCATTAATGTAATATTCTCAATCCACTGCAAACTAACATTATTTCTTGGCATCAAACTGAAAATACAAATACATCTGATTTCAAATACAAACTTAATCGAGTAAATCAAATACAAATCATTTAATAAAGTTTTTCTTAGTGAGCTAAAGTATGAAAATGAGTTTAGTACCTGAAATTTGTATTGAAAAATTTTGGTTTACTGGATTATGCTTGGCGCACGATTGGTAAGTATTAAGCAATACTCAATGAGAAAACATATAAAATGAATTACACTTTTCAGTCAGATAAGTGGATTACCAAAAAGTTTTTCACAGTCCATTTACTTAACACAAATTTGTCCCATTCATAAACCTCAAATGTGGCATAAACAATAAATATATTATAATAAATCAGAATATCAATTCCCCTTGGGCTATTGGATTCTATTCACCTTATTTTAGGTCATAAAAAAATTCATAACCAATAGAAATAACAATGCAATAGCATGTTATATATTATAGGTTTATTGGATCTTATAGATCATCTATCTTATTTCATACTGTATGATCGATTCTCATCCTTGGGTCTATGGATTCTATCATCTTATTTTATTCTATATGATAATCCTTTCTCTCAATATATCCAATAATTGGCATATAAGATCAAAATCAATAATATATTCATAAAATCCTGGCTTTCTAGCCACGTTATTGTAAAAGATAAACATCATCGTAACCAAACCCAAATCCTCATATATATAAACATCTTCAAAATTATTTCATAACAATATAAATTGATTACAATAGGATAATCATATAGTCGACCTCTTGGCCTCAATCATATATATAAATCAATTATATTATATCAAAATAGGGAACCTCATAAAATCATACCATAAAACTATCATATTATATTTATATAAATAGGTTTACATACAAATTGGAATCATATAACACTTTTTATCTTACTCAAAATTTTGAAAATATATAAGTCTATAAACATTTTAAAAGAATTAAAAGAAAAAAGAAAAAAAAGCCACTCACAAATCTGACGTGAGGAACCACTCTCCGATAACTTTTTTGTGATAGAGATACTCTATCCAAATCTTTTGTACCTATAGATATACGTAAATAAGATTTAACATCTTTTATTTTGTATCTGTTCCAAACTAACTCTTGAAATTGATTTATCAATCATATGTGTCAAATATACCTGACACCTCTTTTGTAACATTCTCTTAATTTCTATAACCGATATCATACATGAGAAAAATACCCTACTCTTACCTATAAAAATCATCTATGGCTTACCTAATCTTTTGAAGATCTTTTCTTTCTTGAAACAACTACTAAAATATAATACTTTGATAACCAATCCATCTTTAGGATAGCATCAAAATCCTTAATTTTAAAATAAATTCAATTTGTCTTAAATATAGTATCTCCCACAATAATATCGCATATTTTAAATATAGTTTTTCGAAGTAATCTCTGCCCCAAGGGCATATAAATAATCAATTTTGAGTCTAAAGATACCAGGTTCTTATTAGTGTATTATGCAAATATTATACTAATGAATGACCTTTCTAAACCAAGATTAACTATAATGTATAGTGAATAATCAAATATCATCATTATACCAATAATCACATTTGGATTGGCCTGAGCATACTCTTGATTTGCTGTAAAAATCCAAGTTTGACTCGTGACTGATTTCTCTAATTTTTCTAACAAGTGAATGCGTTCTCTAAACTAGATTGATGAGCATCTAAAAATTATGGTTGCGTCATCAGCTACTGCGTGTTAGAAAAACCTAAGCTATATACTAACTAACCAACTACCTTTAGCATACCCAAATTAAGATAAAATTTATTCATATATCCTACCTGACCACAATGATAATATAAAGTAAGAGCTCTATAAGTTTCATTATGAAACCACCTATAGTTTGAGCATCGCCTCTAACCAAATGATTGCTTACTTGAGCAACAAGATCAAGAAATAGAAATATCAAATCAGGATGATCACCATTCTCTAAGAAAGAAAGGTGAAGAGACTCTTGAACTTATCGAATTATCACTCGATGATCTATTACTGTGGCTTTTCTTCGGTGATTAACCTACTGAGATGTTAAATCCTTCCTCTTTTAAAAATTTGTCTAAGAATTTCTCTCCCCAATTAATGCCTCAGCTTGAAGGGTCAACTATACTACCTCTTTATAAATATACTTACTAGTCACTGACATTCTATCTTTGATATCCAAGTTCAATCCAACTATAAATTTAGCACACAACATCTTTTTATTAGTAAACTCTGGAACGAACTCTGTCAATTCTCTCCACTGAGTCTTATAATTGGTTATTGATTTATCCATCAATTTTAAGTTTAGAAATTCCTATCTCTTCTGATTACAATGAAAATAATTAAAATACTTTATTGGAACTCTCATTAAAATCAACCCAGGTAAAAGTTATACTTCGTCTTATAATTGTAGTATGCCATTAAGTTACAATACTTTGCTCAAGTAAATGAATAACTACTCTTAATTTGTCTGTATCTGACAAACTTATGTCATCCATATTTTGTTGGAACCTTCTCAATCACCTATTTGGTTCCACAGCATCAGTAATTTTAAAAAAAGCTACACTCCCAAATTGTCTAACTTTCTTTAATAACTTAGAGAGTTCCTGTAGGATCAAGATAACTCTGTAGGAATTATATAATTTATCTTTGCTATCATGCTTACAGAATAAACATCTAATGGTTGATATAAAGAAACCTATCTCGATCGAGCTTGAGTTGGGTTTGGCCTAAAATTTTATGTATTTAAATATTCCATAAATGTATTTAGTGCCTCTTGGTACAAAAACAAAAGGCATACTTTTCTCAAGATTTTATATTTGTGGTGGAGGATTCACATAAATTTGCTCTTCATTGGAAGTAGAAAGTTCTTTTAAGAACGAGGGGAACTAGGGAGTGTGTGTGTTATGTGTGTGGGGTTAGGCGACGGTTCGAGATTGAGGTATTCGCGTGAGTCACCGAAGAATGAGGGGAACTATGGAGTGTATACCCTCCCTACACAATGAGTGGACACCCTTTTTATTTTGTTTCTTTATTCAAACGTTTGTTTCCTTTATAAATGAAATGTCATGGAAATATTTATAAATGGTTTCGTATTTATTTTTCAAATGCAAGATGTGTATATATATGTGTGTGTTGCCTATGATTTTATCATGGATTTGATATTAATTTGATATTTTGATATGTGTTGTGTTTGATGATATGGCCAGTGGGCCAGATTTTATATTATGATGATGATATGGCCATTGGGCCAATATTTTGTAATACATGCATTGGTGATAACAGCTATATGTGCTGGTTTACTATAGCTACAGGGTGGTAGCCTAGGGAGGCGTTCACTGGGATGTGGATCCTCAGGTGAGTGTATAGTGGTAGCCTAGGGTTAACTTGGGAGAGAGGTCACCTAGGTGGTGGAGGCTGCATAGGTGGACAGTTATGTGATTCTGGTTGTGTTGTGATGAGGATTGAGATTCGTCCACCTATGAGTCTCGTCGAGTTAGTCACGGATGTCACCCCGTGACGGCTCGAGGCAAACATCAATGTTGGGCACCATTTTCCGAAACAACTGCATGTTTTATAATTCATGCATTCTGAATCTATTTTACGTAAAATAGAATGTTTTCCTGCATACAAAATCCACTGATGGTCTCGGAATGCCCTCAGCCAGGGTAGTTACCGGGAAAGGTGCCAGCCCAATGATTTTATAATATGGTTTTGAAAACTCTCAAAATAAAGGGGTTTTTCTTCTGAGTTATCATTCTAAGATTTATTTGAATGTATAGATATGGACCACTTGGTTTAAATTTTATTTTATTTCGTTCACTCACTGAGTATACCCCCGTATACTCATCCCCCATACCTCTCAGTTTCAGGGAAAGCGGTAGGATAAGCGCGAGAAGGTGGTGATTGCTCCAAAAGAGAAGGTGGTGATTACTAGTCCACTGGTGTCATTTTTAGTTTTTCTTTTATTTGTGAGATTTGATTAAAGACATGCAGAATTGTAATAAATATTTGATTTATGATTTGAGACAAATTGGTCCCTCTGGACTTCATTTGGAATAATTATTTTATTGGCTTATGCGTTAAATATATGTATTTGAAGTGTTTGTGGCCTTGCTTTATTTCATGTGAAGTTTGGATGTCAAGATAGATTTATTTGGAAGCATTTTGGAAACAGGTTTTGTGAATGCCTTACAGGCCTACAGGTTGTATTTTATGTGATTGAGTACATCCTGGAGGTCTGTGGCGGTTGTCACAGGTGGGATCCACGGATCGGGGTGTGACAGCTAAAGTGGTATCAGAGCTTTTGGTTCGAAAATGATCTTTAAAACACCCAAACTTAGTTTTAAAATACGATTTGAACTTTGTGTTTGATTTTATTGTTTTGAAATTCCAGTGGACTAGGTGAGTCGAGTCATATGAAGCATCACCACCATATAAAATGCATATTATTAAACTTTCGTGTTCCTTTGTAGTGATCATGTCGTTGAGACCTAGGCGAGGTCATGGTAGACCGCGAAGGGAGGTAGTGCTTGATGTCGATGAAGAAGCTACGTCGTATATGCCTCAGCCAGAACCCAAGGCACAACATGAGCCTCTTCCTCCTCAATCTTAATAACGAGGAACGAGTATAGCTCCTAATATAACACCAGAGCAATGGATGGATTTTATGGCATACTGAAATGCTCAAGCTGCTGAAGCGTCTGGATTGGCTCCAAAATTGTTCAAGTTGATTAAAGAAGTTCGACAGTTAGGAAGTATGCCTTTTGGGGGCACTACAGATGCGACGGAAGCCAATAGGTGGTTCAGGAAGTTAGATGGTGATCTGACTGATATGGAGCTGGAGGATAGATATAAATTAAAGGTAGCTGTCAGATTATTGGAGGTTAATGCAGCCACATGGTGGGCTAATGTGCAAGCTAGAGCTTCTGCCCAGTTGACTTGGGATAATTTTGTGCAGGAATTTAGGGACCAGTACTATAATCCCTTTCACTGCAATCAGAAGAAGCAGGAATTTCTTC